>BQNB010086193.1:0-28264 GCA_026074375.1 Tanacetum coccineum | reverse complement strand
TAGTCCATATTAATTCTGAAAATCATTTTTGCATTTTATAAAAAAATGCCATAATATAAACATGCAAAACATATTTACCAACTAATTCATGTAATTAAAACAATCAAAATCATTTACGCAATTAAAACAATAATTCAACAAAAGTCTTCTCATCTTTTGCAATTAACCAATTAATTCACGTAATGATTCCATGCATACCATACTAAACAAGCATGCATAAAATATAGTTAGAGGGTGTTTGAGATTGCTTATTTAAAATAGATTATGTGTTTTGAAAACGGATAATCAAATAATCAACGTTTACAAAACGTGATTCTAAAATGTAGTGTTTGGATTTGATTATACTGTTTGATAACGCAATAATCAAATAATTAGTTTTTAAAGTGTTTGGCTTACCAGATTATTTATAACTTAATATGTAAAATGACTAAAAAAGACATCCATATTATTATATATGACATATAGCTTTGCAGGTAAACAACCAATTTTTTTCTATATAAGACTTGAGATACGTATTATTAGTTGTAGTAGTTAATAAATATACGCACCACTCCAACATTGTTTTATACTACGTAGTAATTAACATAGGCATTCCTCCAACATTATTTGATGGGTACTAAACGCAAATAAGTGATTTTTCATGTTTCTTATCCAAACACTTGCATCTAAATTATTACGTTTTCGACACGTGATAAGCAGATTATAATCTACTTCCAAACGCAATGTCAAACACCCCCTTAGCTTAATAACCATGGTTTACATGCACGTAATCCATGGTTGACAATTTATAAACAATAAATAAGCTACAATATGTTCAAATCGCAAATTATAATACATGCAATTATAATAAGCGAAGCAACTCTTCCTAAAATATAACCATATTTTATTTCTTATTTTTATGTGATATTTAGGATAAAATATTTCACTAAATAATTTTCTAAAATAAGTATTCACATAAAAGGAAAGAAATATTCAAAATATGCATTTATATTTTTGCCGGATCTTCCAAAATACATACCATATTTATATTTTTAGATTTTATGTGTTTTATATTAGTAACTATTTCACTAAATAAATTCCTAAAATAAATTGCACATAAAAGGTAAGAAAATATCACAAAATATGTGTATTTTAGGTATTTTACCTTTTTTATGTAATTATAACGCTATATGAACGGCTCGTGATGCCACTGTTGAAAATCGTTGTCTAAATCCCTAATATTACATGAATATTAAACGAGCTACGCAGCGGAGTAAAACTCATATAGCACTTATAATTAAATAAAACTAAAACAGAAAATATATCGAATAGCAATCAAGCTACGTGAAGAACCAGAGATTTCTTTGAGTACACGCATGCGTGTAATGCATGCGAAACTGAAACCCTTCGAGTTACTAAAGTAAGTAACCACTACGCATAGCATACACTACACGTCGACCAATACCACCCGAATGCTAGTTCCATGAACCAATGCTCAAGAATACGTCAAGTATTCAAAAAAAAACAAAACACTAAAGGTTGTTGGTCTAGTTCGACTACAAGAAGAAGAATAAGAAGGGAATGTGATAAATAATGAGGTATATGGATCCTCTATTTATAGTGTTAGGATTAGGGTTACATAGCTTTGGGAAAACGCTACATAATCTTGACACTTTTGGTCCCTCTTCTTTCCATCTTCCTAACCGGCCACCATATAGTCCAAATACACCATTGGTGTTGACTTTTGACTTTTCTAATATTTATGGTTAATTACATTTAATTACCCCATTAATTAAAAAACCTTATAGTTAATTATTCGTAAACGAACTAATCAACGACCGTTGGTATTATATCGTTGGAATATTAATATACATAATAAATATACACTTATATTATTATATACATTAATCGAGTATTAATACACATATAATAAATATACGCTTATAAATAAATATTATATACATTAATTTGTATACGTGTGTGACCCCGTAGGCTCGCGTATTCTCAGCCGTATAAATATCCGTATGACATGAGCACAAACCAACACTTATTCCATAGGTAAGTTGTTAACTGCAATGCAATAGTGACATTAAATAATAGTGGCAATAAATATACCAAAGGTGACATTAAATTAAAATCTAGATAAATGACATAATATGATGATGATCCTAGTGCGATATGAAAGGACACATAAACAAAGAGCCGTTATAGTCATCTATAACCTCGCACTCATATATTCGAAACGGTGTCATGTGATTCATATGAACCTGTTGCGACAAAAATAAAAAGAGGTCAATCGGTTTCCCCAAAAGGAATCACACCAAAATGAGTTTTCAATCAAAATTAGGATATAAACTGAGAACCCAATATCAATATAAGAAGATTTAACATGAATTTAATATCAAAAGTATAGTGACCTGAATATGTAGTGGCTCAATGCATAATTTTTCTACAACTTGTTGATAGACTCTGAAATCAATGGCAATTAAAATAGTGAAAACTAATAATAAAAACAAAAAATTACACCAGATCAAATCGTATAAAAGACTTACAATTTAAATTAGTTACGTCCTTCACTTTTATGTCATTGAAATCCATTGTGGATTTTTTTCAAAAGATTAGAATGAGAAGAGATGCTAGATTTTGAGGGGGGTTATTATTGATTTAGCTATTGTAGGATCGTTTAAATCATAACACGGGTGATGATTCGAGTGGTTTAGCTAGTTTCTAGTGAGAGAAACACAAGAGAGAGATTCTAAAGAGAGAGAGAGTGTATGTGTTTCTATGAAATGAAATAATGACTAGCTTGCCTCTTCCAAAGTTAAAAGAGGCTTATATAGTTTTTACAAAATACCGGGTATTAGTACCCGGCTTAAAACCGAAAGACATACGATTAACTATTAAACTACGAACTATTATAAACAATAAATAAACGAGGTGACCGAGTCTTTTACTCATATCTAACAGCTATGCATTTTTGAATTTTGGGGATTTGTTTGGTTTGAGAATGCCGAGTGAATTGGAGAGGTAATTTAGGAAGTGAGTTATTATGTGTTCGACTATTTCAATGAGGCTTTTAAAATAGATTCATTAAAGTATGACATTTTTGTTTTTGAATTGTCTAACATAAAAACTGACATGGTTCAGTGGTTGAAGTGTTTCTTCTTGTATCAACACACCAAGGTTTGATCTTTGCAAATGTCATAATTTTTAAATATTAACTTGCGTCCTGGTGACGTGGACAAATGCTGACATGTACATATGAAGTGGACATGTGACATGGACATATCATGTCCTAGTGTCATCTCTTGTCACATATATAAATAAAGCTTAGCCAAAACACCCATTTATTCTCAATGTTTCATTTTTGACGATACAAAACCATTTGGTTACCCTCATCGATTTAAACCAAATATTCGGCATTCTTCTGGAAGACCATTGACAATATGAAGATTAATGATTTGGGGTTTGAAAGTAGATACTAGATAGTAAAATATTCACTTAACTGAAGTGTGATTAGGTTAAAAGATTTTAATAAAATATAAAAAAGCAAAAAACTTTATTGACAAAAATGGTGATCCATAATCACACACGTCTATCACGAATTCCAATCTTTTGGGTTAAGTCATTCATGTTAATCACCACCAAATCTGTCACTCTATGCTCTATCATCTTACATAATCCCATCCTTTTATGCACCTTTTAAGTCTTGTACTTGAAACATTATCAAATTATTTTTGAAAAAATCACCTTATAAAACAAGATATAATTAAGAGAGCAAGGTATCATGGGGCCTTGACTAGCGTTTTCTGAGAAAACGCGACACGACGACGCCACCAGCGTATTGTGGCTCATGGCTTCCGGAGTCGCGCCGTCGTTGCCAGCCAAGATTCTCTTGTATTTTTATTTTATTTTGTTTTTTTTAGGTTTTGAAGTGTGTGTTTATGTTTTATAAGTGTGTGTTTGTGTTTTTATTAATAGGTAAATGTAGAATATGATAGTCTTTGGTTTTATATTTTATTTAATTTTATTTTGACTTTTTTCACTTTTAAACAATATTATTATATAAAAAATGCTAATTCTTTTTACAAAACCTTCATACAAATTTTATTACATATAGGATCATGACAAGTGGTGGAACAGACGGTTTAGATTTGGAGAGATAATAATTGAAAAAAATGTATATTTTATGATTGTGTGTGTACGGGGATAAGTATGAGAATTTTGTAGGAGGTTTTAGCAATGCTCTATTATATATGTTTACATTATTAGTTTTTAAGAGTCTTTTTTAACACCGTTAGTCCTTTGAGTTATTTTTTTTACATTTGTAGTCAATAAATTGTATTTTTTTTAATGTATAAATTGTTTTTATTAATGAAATTTGAATTTTAGTTTAATGTGTTGTTTATTTGAATATAATTACATGAAAAGAAAAAAAATATTGTGTGTTCGAGGGTGCATGGCGGCACTAAAAACATGGTGTTATGGAAGAAAGGTGTTTTTGGTGTTGTGACGGATTCTGATGTTATAAGCAAAAGTGCTGATGTTGCGACACTTTTCCACACGACATCTACGAAAATACATTAATACTTAGTGCTCTAATAAACAGATAAAATGTTTCCCTTGTATGTGAAACAAATGTGAACCAAAAACGAGAAATTTCTTTAAACTCAATATCAATATCTTTTTATTTAGTTACGTCTTTTTTATAACGTCTTGTTAACTGTTGCTTAAAGCAAAACACACGATAATCTATGCCATAACTTAATGACTTGACAAATAAACCCTAAACTATTATATATATTCTAAATAGGCGACTTACACTTTCGTTGAACTTCAACAAAATTTTTAACTTGTCTTGGTGATTAAATTGCAACAAAAAAAAGGCCTTGTAGTTTGGCTGATTTACATGTTTCGTCGTACCTTTTCGAAAATGTAAGCACCGTCACTGTGAGAAACTTATGAATGTAATTTTCGTCTTTGGCTAAATCAAATTGACTAAAATGTATATTGTTTCTACTTTATTAAATAGAAATAAGACAAGGGTAATTTAGTCAATCCACTTTGGTATGGGACGAAAATTGCACTCATTAGTTCCGTATAAGGACGGTGCCTGCATTTTTGAAATGGTACGGGTGAAACATGCAGATTAACCAAACCAAAGGGATGACTTTTGCAATTTGCTCTGTCTTGGTTCCCTAAACAATTATGGGCGTTCAATATCAGCGTAAGCTGAAAGGGGAGAGAATGACGAAAATAGCGAGTTGTGATCACTTGTTGTGAAATAGGGTTTTTACGTGTGATGCTAAACGAGACAATGTATAGCCATTAAAACATAACTCTATAATGGTTATGAGAAAGATAATTTTTACGTATTATATTTGCAAGACATAGGGCATTTAGTAGGTGTTATTGCAAGTATGTATAATACTTTGGTCTAGAATAAAAAGGAAAGGTGTTAATGGTAAAAACAAAAATAGGTGGACCAAAAGGTAAAATTAAATATAAAGTAATAAGCAGAATAGCATCTATATATATAGCTGAATCTGAGTCTACACACAGACGCACACGTGACTACAAAATAGCTTATTGACTTTTCTGATTCTTTATCCTTTTGACTTTTTACATCAACTTTTTGCTCAACAATATCTTCTCATTTTTAACCAAGGTTATTTTTTAGGAAGGTTTTTCTAACATGTGACCCAGGGGCACATGATAAGGTGGGAACAGAAGTTTGTGTGTCACATTTTGATTGGTTAGCATGTGATTGTAGGGCCTGATAATTATTAATAATAATGATTGCTGGCTAATAAGACTGTGATACGTAGCCTTTGTCCCCACCTTATCATGTGCCCCTGTGGCACATCATGTGCCCCTGTGGCACATGTGAGAAAAACCCTTTTAGGAATAATCCATCTATTTTTTTCTATAAGGTGTTTGTTTCGGCTTATGAAAATAAGCCTATTTGGACTTATATTTCATAAGTTTTAATTTTTCGACTTATTTTGAGACTTGCTTATATAAGTTTATTATGATATAATAAACTTATATAAGCTCATAAATATCAAAATAAGCCAGAAAATTGGGGCTTATGAAATGTAAGCCGAAATTTTGATTTCGGCTTACATTTCATAAGCTAAAATTTCTGGCTTATTTTGAGACTTTGGAGCTTATATCAGTTTATTATGATATAATAAACTTATATAAGCCTTAAGTCTCAAAATAAGCTAGAAAATTAGGGCTTATGAAATGTAAGCTCAAATGAGTTTATGTTTCATAAGCCAAACAAACACCCCCCTAAAATATATGTAGAATACTTTTTTATTTAATTTTTGGTGTGTGTCATGTAATCGGATGTGTGTAGGCAAAAGTGTGTAAAAGGGTAAATTTGTTAAATACGGAGTAATGCACAAAACTGGTCGTAAAATACACGAAAAAAAACAAATGGATACATAAAATTATAATAAGTGAGTAAGTGACAAGTAAAATATATTTTTATGCAATTGGATGAAATTTGAAAGTAATTAGCAAGACATGTTGTACAAACTATGATTAATTGTAGATTTGCATTGTAGGTAGCTTTTAAAATGTATTTGACGGATGGACAAATTAATTTTTTTTAAATTAATCAATTTCCTCAATTCCAATTTCACAAACCCTAATTCAATCAATCAATATTAAACAATCTTTATCAATGGCGGCGACGATCAAAATCCTCCCCAAAACATCCGATCTAATCCCCTTCATCCTTGGTGTTTGAATTCGTTATAACCCCTGAAATTGGGATCATTCAATTATTTGATGATTCTCATATCGAGTGTGTTAGGCGATTTTCTCATCCTGGGATCTTAGGGTTTAGATTTGGTTGTCCTCCCTTAATTTTTTTCCATTTCCGTTTTCTTTATTTCATTTTCCGCTTTTAGCCATGGGGTCTCGTTTCCAGAACTCCCTTCAATCCAATTTTGACCAAACTGCCAAGATATCAAAGTCGGTGTTCATATCTAACTTTCCTGATGATTGCTCAAGTAGGGATCTTTGGAAGGTGTGTAGTGGGTATGGCACCGTGGTCGATGTGTTCATTCCTAACAAGAGATCTAAAGCAGGGAAGCGTTTCGCTTTTGTTCGTTTCATCAAAGTTCTCAATTTTGATCGTCTTATTGAGAATCTCAAAACTATTTGGATTGGTCGTTTTCACTTATCCGCTAATCCTGCTCGGTTTGAAAGGCCTAAAGCCCCTATCCCTCAAAAAGAGATGTTGGCGCCCTCTGGTATTGCATCAGGTCTTAAGCAACTTATTGCCCAGCATCAAGGTGGACCTAAAGGGACTAATTTTGCAGCTATTTTGAAACCGTCTTTGGTTTTAGACGATTCTTGCCTAGTGAACAGGGATCTCACGAATTGTGTCATGGGTGAAGTTCTCCAATTTTCTTCCATTAATAACTTGCAGGTGCTCTTGTTTAATGAGGGTTTTCATAACACTCGCATTGTCTATCTAGGAGGGTTGTGGGTTATGATTGAGCTGAATTCTTCTAAGTCTAAATTGAAATTCATGGAACATGTTGGGGTAGCTTCGTGGTTTCGCGTAATGCGCAATCTGATTTTGCGGCTAAAGAGCGGATAGTTTGGGTCGACATTGAAGGAGTTCCCTTAAACGCTTGGTCTCGTTCAACTTTTCAAAAGATTGGGTCTAAATGGGGAGAATTAGTTGTACTAGAAGACGGGTATGAGGACCTTTTTGCAAGGAAACGTATTTGTATTATGACCAGCCATACGGAGAACATCCTGGAAAGTTTCAAGCTTATCGTAAAAGGGAAGGTTTTTTGGGCTCGTGCCAAGGAACTTTTTGTTTGGTCCCCATCTTTCAAAGAAGTTCCTGAGCAAGAGTTGTGTTCGGATGACGAGTCCATTAAGGCTAACGAAGAGGCTAATAATCTGAATCTCGGCGACGAGAATGATAGTGAAGTGGTTTCGGACACATATTTTGGTGATAATGGTGAAGATCAGGGTGTCGAGCATCATCATGGTGAACCTTCTAAAGTTAAGGAGGTTTCGGCTGATCCCTTCAATATTTACGGCTTGCTTGACAAACGTAATAACGAAGCAAGAACAACGGATTCGTCAACCAGTATCCCTTATCCTCCGGGTTTCACTCCTGCCAATGATATTCCAACTTGTAATCAAGATAGCCCTGATGTTGCATCTGTTCGACCTACTAGTAAGTCGGCAAGGAGAAATTCGTCACCATGTCAGTCAATTGGTCTTAGTTCGAGAGTTATGGAGGACACGGTACCAGCAGACGTGTATTCATCTCCTGTTGGGAGCAAGCCTATTCATGGTTCGCATAAGGGAGGTTCTCTGTTGGAAGTTCTTGACGGCATGATTAAGGTAGGTCAGACTATGGGATTCTCTATGGACGGTTGCCTAAAAGATATGGAGATTATTATTGGTTCGCAAGGAGATCGTGAGGGTTTCCAATGAATTGTTTGTCTTTAAATATCCAAGGCCTGGGATCCAAGGCTAAAAAGGAATGGATCAGGGAGTTGAATTATAAACATAAGGTGAGTTTCTTGACTTTACAAGAAACTAAAATGGAAAACATTTCTGCTATGGAGGCTAAAATTTTGTGGGGTAATAGTAGTTTTGATCATGTTTTTAGTGAGGCCCTTGGTAATTCAGGGGGTATTTTATGTTTATGGGATCCGCTTATGTTTCGTAAAGATCAACATATTATCTCTGATAACTTTGTTGTTTTATATGGGACTTGGGTTCCAAATAACACCAAGTTGCTCATTGTATCTGTGTATGCCCCTCAATCCGCTACTGATAAACGTCTCTTGTGGAGTTATATTACGGGTCTTTTATCTCGGTGGAATGGAGAGGTTTTGGTTACGGGAGATTTTAATGAAGTCCGTTTCGAGAGAGAAAGGCTGGGTTCTGTTTTTAATGTGCATGGGGCTAACGAGTTCAATAGCTTTATTTCCAACGCGGGGCTTGTGGAGATTCAGTTGGAAGGTTATTCGTTCACTTGGTCTCATCCGTCGGCTGCAAAAATGAGTAAGTTGGATCGGTTCTTGGTTTCGGAAGGTTTTCTTTCTTTATTTCCGCATATTTCAGCTTTATGTCTTGATAAGAATCTGTCGGATCACCGACCGATTTTGCTTCGTGAGATGGTTACAGATTATGGTGCAACCCCCTTTAGGTTGTATCATTCTTGGTTTTCCTTCCATGGGTTTGACGATATGGTCAGGACTGCTTGGAATTCATTTGTTCTTGAGGATTCTAATGGTATGGTCCGGTTCAAAAAGAAATTGCAAATGCTGAAAAAGGAAATTCGATCATGGGTGGCTGTTCATAAACGAAAACAGTCGGGAAGGTTAATTGATATTCAAGAGAAATTGAGTGGTATTGATCATATTTTAGATCAAGGTGGAGTGTCTGATGAGATTCTTCTTTCCCGGATGGAGTTGACGAAACAAATGCAAGATATCAAGTCCACTGCTGTTCGTGACCAAATGCAGAAGGCTAAGATTCAGTGGGCTGTTGAGGGTGATGAGAACTCCAAATTTTTTCATGGTATTGTTAATCGTAAGCGCGTTCACTTATCAGTCAAGGGCGTTATGGTTGATGGAGAATGGGTTGATGAGCCTAATCGTGTTAAAGAAGAATTCCGTTCTCACTTTGCTAATAGGTTCCAAGACACGGGCGTGAGTCGTTGTCGGCTGAATTTCAGGTTCCCGTCTCGCCTCACTGCTGACCAGATTTCTGATCTGGAAAAACCGGTGTCCTCTGATGAAATTCGCAAAGCTGTATGGAGTTGTGGCGAAAATAAATCGCCTGGGCCGGACGGGTTCACTTTTGAATTCTTTCGCAAATATTGGGATTCCATTGGGCCAGATATGTGCGTCGCGGTAGAGTGGTTTTTCAGGCATAACTCTTTTGCTAAAGGTTGTAATGCTTCTTTTATCACTTTGATTCCGAAAAGTCAGGATCCCAAGACCGTGAGTGATTTTCGGCCTATTAGCTTAATCGGGAGTCTATATAAAGTTGTGACAAAAATTCTTGCTATTCGTTTGTCTTCGGTTATTTCGGACCTTATTTCAGATGTTCAGACCGCATTTCTCCCTAACCGTCAGATTCTTGATGGGCCGTTTATTATAAATGAGTTACTCTCTTGGTGTAGGCATAAAAAGCAGCAAGCCATGGTTTTCAAAGTTGATTTTGCCAAAGCTTACGACTCAGTTCGGTGGGATTACCTGGATGATGTTCTTTTTTCTTTTGGTTTCGGTGTTAAATGGCGCTCTTGGATAAAAGGAAGTTTAATCTCAGGTATGGCTTCTGTTCTTGTTAATGGAAGTCCTACTTCAGAATTTCAATTTCATTGCGGTCTGAAACAAGGGGATCCTTTGGCTCCTTACCTCTTCATTCTTGTTATGGAATCGCTCCATTTGTCGGTTTCTAGAACTGTCGAGGCTGGTATATTCACTGGTATTAAAATTGATTCTGCTCTCTCGATTTCTCATCTTTTTTATGCGGACGATGCGGTATTTATTGGTGAGTGGACGGATAGTAACTTAAGGAGTATTATTCAAATGCTCCATTGTTTCTCGTTGGCGTCGGGGTTGAAGATTAATCTTCAGAAAAGCAATCTTCTAGGAGTGGGTGTCACCGGCAGTTTAGTTAATGAAGCGGCTGCCTCCATTGGTTGTTCGGTCATGAAAGCCCCTTTCAAATACTTAGGGGTTATGGTTGAAGGTAATATGTCTAAGATCAATGCTTGGGATGATATGGTTGGTAAGATTAAGTCTAGGCTTTCAAAGTGGAAGATTAATACCCTTTCCATAGGAGGTCATCTCACGTTACTAAAGGCGGTTTTAGGCTCTACTCCCATCTACCCTATGTCTTTATACAAGGTGCCGTCGTAATTTTTTTAATGGTGTTCAAGGTGTCTATAGGAAGATTTCGTGGGTTAAGTGGACGAAAGTGCTCGCTTCTAAGAAATATGGAGGTTTAGGTGTCTCCAGTTTTTATGCCCTTAATCGTGCGCTTCTTTTCAGATGGGTGTGGAGATTTCTTTCTCATGATAATTCGTTGTGGTTTCGTTTCATTTCAGCCATGCATGGTTCTTCTTTCCAGATACGCTCTTCTTTCCATTGTTCGAATTGGTTGTCTATTATTCGGGAAGTTTCGGCCTTAAAACTTCAAGGTATAGACTTTCTATCTCATTGTAAGCGTCGTGTTAAGGTATGCAAACTCGCTTCTGGGAAGATCTTTGGTTAGGTGAGGTTCCTTTCAATGAGCTTTTCCCTAGGTTGTACGCCCTGAAGAACAACAAGGAATGTTCAGTTGCGGTTAAAATGCAAGGCGAGATCGATAGGTCTTTTAGTCGCCATGTCAGGGGAGGGTGTGGAAACTCAGCAGCTCGAAAACATTCAGGATTTGGTTAGGTCGAAGGTTCTTTCTAATGTAGATGATAGATGGGCTTGGGACTTGAACATGGATGGGGACTTTTGTGTTAAAGATGCTCGTGACCTTGTGGACGAGGTTCTACTTCCAAAGGAGAATGTTGCTATGAGATGGATTAAGACTATTCCTATTAAGGTGAATGTTTTCGCGTGGAAACTCCACCTTGATCGCCTCCCCACTAGGTCTAACCTTCTCAAACGTGGTATTCAGGTGCAATCTTCTTTATGTCCGATATGTAATGTCTTGCAGGAAGATACATCCCATCTTTTCTTTTCCTGTGACGTGGCTTTAGCTATTTCTCGGCTTATATGTCGATGGTGGAACGTTTCTTGGAGCCCTGTTGATTCTTATTCGGGCTGGTTGGAGTGGTTTAATTCTATTCGATTGGGCTCCAAGCTTAAAGGGATCCTAGAAGGCGTTTTTTATGTGTCTTGGTGGTGCTTGTGGAATTTCCGTAACCAGCTTCTTTTTGCTTCCAAGAAACCGCGCAAAGAGACTTTGTTCGATGATGTTGTTTCTCGTTCTTTCATTTGGAGTAATTCTAGATGTAATCTAAAGTTTACTTGAGATTGTTGGCTTCAACATCCTTATTTGATTGCTTTGTAATTGTTCTAGCTCCTTGCTAGCTTTCTAATAAAAGTTGCCGTTCAAAAAAAAAGGTAGCTTTTAAAATGTAGCGAGGAAAACGTGAATCGAGAATCGAACCGAACTAAACATAGCAAAACCGAAATCGAACTGAAGTTTAGCCCGGTTCGGCTTAGTTTTCGGTTGATTTTGCTCAGCATTAGCTCACTTTATGTTTTGATTTGCACATTTTTATGTACAATCAGATAAAACAGAGTATATAGACATTACAAAAGTTTAATGCACATAATTTTGAATGTCAGAATAAAACCTGATGCAAAGAAAAATGCCTTTTGCCTAACTGTATATTTTTATTTTGGGTGGGATGAAACAAATTAAGTGCAAACTTACTTACAATTATACATATATACTATATTTGAGTTGAAACGCTGCCGTTTTTGGCAGCGTGCTACAGTACCCCGGCATGCTACAGTACCCGGCCCAATGGGCTCCCATTTTGGGCCGGCCCACTTAGTTTTTTTTTTTTTTTTTTTTTTTTTTTCTAATTTTTGTAGGCAATGTAAAAAAAACCGCTCGGCATAAAATAGAAAAAAAAAACAAAAATATTGACTTATTCAGATAAAAAAATACTCGCGACGTGAGACCCAACACATAAGCCCATATAAAAAAAAACAAAATATTAAACATGAGACCGAAAAAATAAACCCGCACAAGTAAAAAATAGAAAAAAATTAAAATAAAATTTTTGTAACGCAAAAATTAACCTGCACTAATTAAATATGAGACCGAAAAAAAAATAAACCCAATCATTAATGCAATAAAAAAAACGCTATGTTCCCAATATAAAATTAATATTTAAAAAAACCCCGTATGCAAAAAAAAAAACTTTTAACATGGCCACCACACATAATCCATTAACGAAAAAACACAACTATTAAACCTGAGGCTGAAAAATAAAAACACATAAATAAGAAAATAAAAAATATTAATTGTCCTTCGCAACTATGGCGAAAAAACTTAACAACCCTCGGCCAATTGGGATTTCCCTTTTGGGCCGGCCCATTTGACTATTTTTTTTTTTTATGGTTTTTTTTTTTTTTAACTTAGCAACTTAAAAAAAAATTGCTCGGCACAAAATATGAAACAAAATTATAAAAGTACTTATTTATTCAGATCAAAAAATATCCGCGACATGAGACCAAACACATAAGCCCATATAAAAAACAAACTATTAAACATGAGATCGGAAAAATAAACCCGCACAAAATAAAAAAAAATAAAAAAAACTTAACGCCTCGCATCAATTAATGCCGCGCGTATCATGCTTAACACATATTTACCCAAATCTCATAAAATTATATTAAAAAAAAACCCCAAATAGCAAAAAAAAAAAAACCAAACAAACCTTTAAACATGAGGCCCAACAAATAAACCCATATAAGAAAAAAACAAAGTATTAAAAATGAGACCGAAAAAATAAACCAGCAAAAAAAAAAATTAACGCCCCGCAGCATCGCGCGGGCAATCACGCTTGTTTTTACCTATAAAGTATGAAAGGGTAGTTTGAAAATTTGACTATATAAACTCATACGTGTAAATTTCAAATTACACCATGCCAAACTTTACCTAACACTTTACAAATTAAGAAAATAATTGGTACTTAAATTTTATATTGTTTATGTAAAATAACCTTTTTAGTTAGAAAGTTTGCCTTAAAAGGAGAATTTTGTATTAAACGTCTTCTTTATTGCAACAGCTCTTGACTTGGAATAGGCAAGCCAGATATTGCAACAGCTTGCCCCAACCAATCGTGGATCCATCAAAGTCCATCCCACTTTAAAGCCCTCACTTGAGTTATAAGCTCACGTTATTAAGCTCGGTGGCCTTTAATATCTTTGCTATTTCCAAAAAAAAGGAGAGTGCAGCCGGTGCAGTTGCACATGATCGTCGCTTGACGAATGTCACAAATTTTTAGGCACTTCTATTATATATATATACAAAATACGAGACTCGAGTTTAATTAGTTTATGTATTGTTAATACGTATGTATTTGCGTGTGATTAAAGGCTTCCTTGCAGAGGCGGAGCCAGAATTTTTTGCTCGAGGGGGGCATATTTCTATAATTTTTAGAAACTTCACTAAAAGTTAGTTCGGGGTTCCTTATGGTAGTGGCACGTGGCCACCAAAATTCACGAAACAATCCTGTTAAGTGTACAGTGCTATCTTGTTAATGATGAAAGATAAATCATTATCAATGGCGGATTTAAAAGGGTTTGGGGGTTCACAGAAACTCTGAACTTCAACCCGCAGTATAAATAATTATCAAAAGTTTTGATTTTTAGAATATGAACCCGTTTTAAAAATTGTGTTTTGGATTTAATTTATCTAATGAATTGTATTTATGTAAAACAAAAATTGTAGAACTAGTCACTTATAAACTTATATGTCCGGCTTTGAGTAAAGCCATTTTATAATTTACTCAAGTAACTATTTTCCAATACTTTTGACAATAACAAGCAAAGATATCCGCGCGTTGCTGCGGGCGTTAATTTTTCGCGCGTTGTTGCGGGGTGTTAAATTTTTTTTTTCGCGCATTTTTTTATGTTTAATAGTGTAAGTTTATTTTTTCTTGCGCGTTACTGCGGGGCGTTAATTTTTCGCGCGTTGTTGCGTGTCATTAATTTTTTTTTTCCTTGAATTTTGTGCGAGTTTATTTTGTCGGTCTCATATTTAATAGTGCGGGTTTACTTTTTCAGTATAGTCAATTCGGAAATGTTACCGCGGGTATTTTTTTTATCTGAATGCGTCGGTACTTTTGTAACATTTTTTTCCTCCCTATTTTGTGCCAACAATTTAAAAAAAAAAACTAATTGGGCCTGCCCAAATTTTTTGAGCTTCTTTTTGGTCCAGCACTGTAGCACTTTAGCTACAATGCTTAATAGGAACAGTACATGCAAAGTCAACGGATCTCAAATGATAATATATATAATTATATCATTTGTGCAAAAATAAATTAGACAAAGTAAACAACTTTTGCAGTTGGGTTTGCTTATTAGGACCCCTAATTTACAAGTAATACTCCCCTAAATTTTTTATTTTTTTTATTTGTATTACTTCTTCCGTCTTAAAAAAAGTGTTCACCTTACTATTTATGTTTGTTCTAAAAAAAAGTGTCCAGTTTTTTATTTTTGGATAGTAATAATGACTTGTTTTCCTACTTTACCCTTATAATCAAAACATGCATTAATTTACTCATTCCTAATTTCTATATTAACTGTGAGGGTAAAAATAATTTTTTATCAATTAAAACTAGCATTAATTACAATATCATAATTTGTCCAATTTTTGTTTGTGGATACTTTTTTGGGACGGAGGGAGTATAAAACTGTGAAATAAAAAACGAAAATAAAAATATAAAGTTTGATAAATTAAAAGTAGTCAAAGATGAGAAATACGGAGCCGAACACTGTCTTTTCCTGTTATTAAAGTGGCTAAAACTGTCGGAAAGAAATGCGAAACAGAAACTTTAAAGTTTATAAGTCAAAACTTATAAAATGCAAAAAATATAAAACAAAATAAACATTAAAAACTGTCTTGTTTTATAAATATAGTGAGTAAAAAAGAAGGTAGAGTTAGTAGGGGGGATTTATAACACTAGCTTTTTTTATTAAGTTGCATTTATCGTGGTAATAATTAATGGGGGTAAATGTCAATCTGACGTGATAATACAGGCATTGGAAATAGCAAAATGATGCAAAATGAGTTTGGATTGGATTGGTTCGATAACAATAAATACTCTCTCCGTCTCAAAATTATTGCCCCCGACAAAAAACACACAGTTTAAAAAAAGTGCATTTATTACTGCTTTCTCTTTTTTACTTTTTGACCGAATGACAGTTTTACCTTTAGCTAATTAATTAAAGTTTTCTTTAAAGTTTATAATAATAATTTTAAACAAAGGTAATATGGTAAACTCGATCAAAGTCTATATTTATTTTTAGTAGTGGATAATTACATCTAAAAAAGAAAACGTGGACAATAAAAATAAAACGGATGGAGTAAATAAATATAAAAAATGCAAAGAAAGAAAGAAATCGCTGCGGTAGGCAGAAGGCAGTTTTTGTGCCTCCCAATTTTTGCTAACCCCAACAACACCTATCCATTCACATTTTAATCCCTCTATTTTCATACAAGTTTAAATTTATGTAAAACTAAATTACATAAATGGTATTTCAAGTTTGACCAAATTGCAGATTTCGTTCCAAATAGTTTGAAAATGCAGAGATCGTCTTTATGGGAAAATCTTTGGTGCAAGTATCGTCTCAAAAAAGACGATACTTGCACCAAAAGTATTGTCACAGAGACGATCTCTGCACTTACAAACTATTTGAGACGAAACCTGCAATTTAGCCAAACTTAAAGGACCATTTATGCAATTTACTCTTAATGTAACTGTGATTTTCTTTTTCTTTTTTTTAAAAAAAAGTTTAAATCGGTGAAAAACCTTGACCTCGGGCATCATTTAGGAAGATGATCGAACCTTCTCTAAAGATCTAGCCTCTGACAATGAGAATTTTTTCCAGTAACCTTTTAGCGTGGAGTTAGTATTGTACCTATAACTTATTTCTCTAAAGCCCTCATTAATCAATCGAACGTTAATAATAGTCTTTTTCTCTTTCTATTTTGTAAATAAACCAGTTTTGAGTTACATGATGTTTTCATTATGTTTAGGCTAGGGATGGCAAAAGCATCCGAAACCGCCGGGTAAAACCGAAACCTGAACCGGTTGGGTCGGGTTCGGGGGCGGGTTGGCGGGTTTGGATGCGGTTTGGGTATTGATAAAAAAACTTAGCCGGGTACGGGTTCGGTGACGGATTCTAGTAATACCCGCCCCGATTACCCGTACCCGTATCCATACCCGTTTACCCAAATTTGTACCCGCTTTATTGCTATTATAATTAATTAGAGTAAATATATATTATATATAATTTCTTCCCATTGTATTTTTTATATAAGTATCTTTATTTAACACATTTGGATGTTGTACATAAATTATTCGAAAGCGTTAAATCGTTTGACACCGTATTTGTTCTCCTTAACTTATAAATTTTTTAAATATACTAGAGTGTTTTGCTTAATTTTTTCGATGAGTTTTAGTGTGACTTAATCTTGATACCTGTCATTTTGTTCATAAAATATTCAATTGGGGATACCTGATACCCGCAGAGAAACCTAAAAAACCGATGTATAATATTAACCAGGTACCCAAAGGGGTAATGGGGCGGGTACGGATGTAGATATTATAAACGGGTGCGAGTACGGGTACACTAAAACCCGCCCCGAAACCGACCCGTTGACATCCCTATTTAGGCATTAGGTGACTATCATACTTTAGATGGGCCATGGTAATTAATTTAAAAAAAAAGTTTCACATCATGATGTGACAAGATTATTTCTCCGATCAAGTAAATTCCTTGTTTTTAATGATTGTTTTGATTGGATACATAGTCTTGCCACATTATGGTGTGAAATTTTTTTTGTAAATTTTTAGTGGACATATCATACCTCAATGCAACATTCTGTATTTGGTAGTCACTCTCTAGCGGTAAAAAAGTGGTAAACAATGAATGAGCCATAATTACATGCTGTATTTTAAGAAGCAATATTTAAATAATTAGTTGTTAATATTTATTGATGAAAGTAAATTATTTTGCCACTTTCTGGTTTTATTTATTCTTTGAAGTACAAAACAGCTCGGTGTTTATGAATGCTTCCTAAAGTATCAACAACTTTTTATAGCGTTTTATATAACCGTAATTTTGTTACTCAATTTCATAAAACAGTTACTACATAAATACTCACGAAAAACATGTGGATAATTTTACTGAGGGGGTAAAACATTTTATGTACTTTTTTCTGATGTTTACTGTGCCCTTGTGTTCTTTTAAGGTACAGTAAAAATAACATTATAAATATACCAATTAATATATGTTGGCTTATATAATGGACAAAATTGAACATTACTACATCCATATGATGAAAGGATCTTGTAAATATTGATTAGTATTCGTAATTTTTTAAGAAAATGAGCATCAATAATTTGACAGTTGCTGCATTGGGATCTGCATACGTGGGACCACAAATCAAAAGCCGGAGATTTTGCTGCCCTGAATGTTTTAAAACCCGGGTTGATCAGGCTGGTTGCACCGTGAACTGATCGAGTGACCGTAAGACGGTTTTGAGTGAAAAAACCCGGTTAAACTCGCTGGTTAAACCAGTTGAACCGTGACCCGGTAATTCGTTTTAGTTTTTGGATTACATAGGAGTACATGACAACATCATACACACATTGTTTGGTTTATTGATCGTATAGTCATTGTTCGTTGATATCTTCGATTTTATGTTACAGATACTACTATTATTTTTGGCCTATCGTGAAAACGACAACACATACTCGGTCCCCTTTGTGTATCAAGACTTAAATCATCGTATTAACGACACCAATTGTTATGACTTAGCTATAATGAAACATCAAAACATCTTATCCAGCTTAACGACGAAAGTAACGATTTTTGTAATGTGAGGTTACAAGTTGTTAAGAACTAAAGATATTTTAGGCACAAAGGATTTATCAGAAGAGTTTTTGTGTGCTTAGGAGGCCCCTTAAATGGCGAATACTACGTACGACCTCGATGGCATGTGATGTTGCTCGTTATCGAAGGAGCACAAAGTTAAGTTGGTGGGTTCGATCGACATTCAACAGTAATCTCTATATTCTTTTAGGACCATCGTACCCAAGTTATTTAGCAACTTTAAGATAATGGTATGTTACTATGTTATAGGGACAAATGAACATGTGTTTTTGGCTACAAAGTACTAACAATTATGTATAATTCGAATTTCAGACCAATTAATTTGTCGTTTCTTTATTATTCATCCGCGTAGGGTCTATACTTATTCATGTAATCTTTAAATTAGCTTTAAAAATGTTGAGAGCAACAAAACTGAAAAACCGTCCCAAGAAAATCAAACCAACTCTAAAACCGATGGTACGGTTTTTGTTTTTAAAAACCGAAAGTTTTGGTTCGGTTTTAGGTTATATATGAAAACCCAAATCGAAAAAACCAAACCGCCTCATAATGTCTAACATAAAACCGAAATTTCGGATATCTGAAATGAAATCTTTTATCTGAAATTTCGGATATCTGAATAGAAAAAACTTTGGTAAAACAATGAGTCTAACATAAAACCGTCAACGCAAATTTCAGATATTCAAATTTATCATATAACTAATTATTGACAAATCTTTTAAATTATTTAAATTAACAATAAAAAATTATTGTCGAAAATGTCTTATTTCATATTTTCACTTTAGTCTACAAAAAGCCATGAGACAAATCTGATACCATAATAATCGTATTTACCTCTTTGAAAAATATTTATCTTTAAGATAACTTTGTCTAAATTCACGTGTTAACCGTTTGTGAAAGAGATTTCAAACTTGTAAAACATATGACTCTCTAATGAAAAAATCAAAAACCGAAAAAACCCGAACTTTTCATTCGAGATTTGGTTCTAATAGTCAAATACCATCCGAGACCGCCTCATGCCCACCCATAATCGAAACTTTTTATACTTGTACTTGTGATTAAAAAAACATGGCAAATAATTTGACCTTTTTCACTCCATCAATGAAAACCAAATATATCTATTATTTTATTACACACACAAGTATAAATCCCAATATATTCCAATCTCATCACTCCATTTCATAAACAAAACCATTCTCTCATTTCCTCATTTCGCATTTTTTCTCTCAAAAAAACACCAAATGGGAACCGGTTGGCGTCGAGCCTTTTGCACAACCATTCCCCGAAACCCGTCCGACTCGCCCGTCCTCGGCAACAACGACCCCTCCCCGAGCCCTCGGAAGCTTCGTTTCTTCAAAAGCTCTTCCTTTGGCTCTAACCCATCCACCCCTCGCAATTGGACTTTACGTTCCAAAAGCACCAATAACAATAACGATAACGATAACGATAATAATATCACCACTACTACCCATTCTTCTGTTATTGATAACCTTAATATCACTCCTAGGTTAAGATGCAAAACCAAAACCCAAAATAAAAATAAAAATATAAAATCATCATTACTAAATTCAAATCCTTCCTCTCCTAGATCTCCTTTCTCGATTTTCAAATCCTCATTAGGCTTCTCTAGAGTAAGTACAGTACTTTTTTTTATTTACTGTTTAGGGGTACGACTGTCTACATCTTAACTGTATCTGTACCTGTATCTGACAAATATTTTATATTTTTGTATATGCAGAGTAACTGTGGAGTATGTTTCCAAACTGTGAAAACTGGTCATAAAACGGCGATTTTCACAGCAGAATGTTCACACGCATTTCATTTCCCATGTATTTCAAATCATGTGCAGCTTGAAAAAGCTCTAATTTGCCCGGTTTGTAAATCCACCTGGAAAGACGCCTCGTTTTTGAATACTACACTTTCCGAACCGAAACCGGTTCAGAAAAGCTTTGTGAAGCTGAAAAGTTACGATGACGATGAGCCATTACGGACTCCGAGAGCTGGTATCGGAGCAGGTATTGCTCCGATACCAGAGTCTCTGGAGGAGGAGAATGATGAAGAGGAAGAGTTTCAAGGGTTTTTTAGTACGTCTGTATGTTCAGCTTCAGCCGAGGACATAAAAAGTGTGGAAGTGATGTTGATGTCAGAAGTGGCGGTTATTTCGTCTACGGATTTATATGAGACGTATGCGGTGGTGCTTAAAGTTAAAGCACCGCCGCCAGCGCGCGTGCTGAGCCAGTCAGCACGCGCGCCGATAGATTTAGTGGCGGTGTTGGATGTGAGTGCGAGTATGGGTGGGGCTAAGTTACAAATGTTGAAAAGGGCCATGAGGTTGGTTATTTCTTCGCTCGGCTCGGCTGATCGGCTTTCGATTGTGACGTTTTCGGCTTGTCCGAAAAGAGTTTTGCCTTTGAAAAAAATGAGCGCGAGAGGTCAACGCGCGGCTCGGCGGATCGTTGACCAGCTCGCTGTGAGCCGCGGGACGTGCGCGGGTGAGGCGTTGAGGAAAGCGACTAAAGTGTTGGAGGATCGTAGGGAGCGTAACCCTGTTGCGAGTATTATTTTGTTATCAGATGGTCACGAAGACCACGCCTCGTCTGATACTAGTAGTAATACTAATTATAATCCGCGGCAACAGGCAAACCACGTGTCGTCCACGCGGTTTGCTCACGTTGAGATCCCGGTTCACACATTGGAGAAAACCAGGGATGGGTATAGTTACGAAAGTAACGAACCGGCTGAAAACGCGTTTACGAAATGTGTGGGGGGCTTGTTAAGTGTTGTGGCTCAGGATTTGAGGATTGAGCTAGATGTGGCGCCCGGTTCAGATCCGGCTGAGATAACCGCGGTTTATTCGTGTAATGGAAAACCGGTTGTGTTAAACCCGGGTTCGGTTCGTTTTGGGGATTTTTACGCGGAGGAGGAGAGAGAGGTTTTGGTTGAGATGCGGGTACCACGGTCTTCGAATAGCGGGTCACATCATCACGTGTTATCCGCTAGGTGTTGTTACAACGACCCCGCGACACAACAAGTGATATTCGGTGGAGAGAAGGCGTTATTAGTCCCTCGTGCACAAACCGTTCGATCCTCAGCTTGTTTGCCGAAGATCGAACGGCTGAGGAACCTTTTTATAGCAACAAGAGCCGTGGCTGAGTCACGGCTCTTAGTCGAACATAACAAGCTGACCACAGCTCATCATTTGTTATCATCGGCTCGGGCTTTGTTAATGCAGTCGGTATCGGCTCAAGAGTTTGTCAAAGGGCTAGAGTCCGAGCTGGTCGATGTCCAATGGCGAGTTCAACACCAAGGAGTAATGGTTGACGAAAACGGAGAGCCGTTAACGCCGACATCGGCTTGGAGAGCGGCTGAGAAGCTGGCTAAAGTTGCTGTCACAAAGAAGTACTTGAATAGAGTCAGCGACTTGCACGGCTTGGAAAATGCTAGGTTTTAGATTTTTTTTAATTTTTTTTTAGAAAATTGTTAATTAAGTAATAGTAGATGAATAAATAAATGTGTAGAAAATATTTTGGCATGTGGAAGCATGTGGTTATGAGAGTGAATGAATCTGTAAGAAAAGGTTTGATTTGATGATTGATTTGTTATTACATACTCATTACATACAACTTTTTTTATTATTGTGACCCGGTTCAAACGTCGTTAAACCTGTTGAATCATGACCCGGTGGCTCGGCCGGATCAATTAAAAAAACAGGTACTACATAGAGCTTCCTTGACACGTTTATTATTACGGGTATACAAGCCAGGGCGGACCTAAGATGGTCATAAGTTCTCGTAAACCATATGAATTTTTATTGCGTAATGTAAAATTATGTAAAATATCTTGATAGTTTTTATATGCATCATGTTTTAAAAAGTTTGTTGCAATTATTGTTTAGTTTTTGTTAAGAGAAATGATATTTATTCATACTAAAAATTCTTATATTCTTACTTTCGAATTCTGATATGTGAAAAAACTGACGGTTTAGATAAAAAGAGATAATTAATTGAAAACACGTGTTTTCTTTTCGTGATAAAACATTATTGGTATTTGAAAAGACTAGTGATTTGGTACAAGAAGATTTTCACAAACTTTGTTGGACTAGCTCGTATAATTCTGTTCGTTCGTTTCCAAAACGACGTGTAACATTATGTAATGCACACAGTCGATGATACGTAACTGTAAGATTGGAACCCACATTGGTCCTTGACGACATTAATGACGACAGACCGATTCCATCACATTCGTGTTGCTCAAATTGCATAAAAGATCGTAGTACATTGTAAGTAGTTGGTATTTAAAGTGTTTTTCTTTGAATGAAACCTTATACCATGTGTTTGTGAAATGTTATACATTAAGAAAAAGGGCCTACAGGGGGTATTATTATTCATGAAACATGGTCAACAAATGGTACATTGGTACATGTCAAATTCCATGTTACTACATATGGAAGCATCATGTGATTTCTGTCATACCATGATGTACTAAGTTGCATGTGTGATAGGGCAAAGCACAGTAAGATTTGAGGTTATGGGTAAAAATTAATAGGAAGGCCCAGTTGAAAAAGGCTGTTTACAAAAGTTTCAAAATGAATGAATGATTGCTGTTTTTGTATATCTTACTGGAGGATCAAAGTATCAGACTGCTTTTCTAGTTATAACTAACTATCCAAATTGGGCGGGGTGACAAATGACGCGAAAAGCAACATAAAAACAAACGGTTTAGGTTGGGTCTAAGTGGGTTCTAGTCGGAAAGAGTCGACTGCCTAACCTGCTTAAGAACCATGTTGCATCAGTTAGCCAACTTGGTTTAACATTAATAATTCAACAAGTGACGGATTCAGGACTAAAATGGCCGAATGCACAATTTATTAAAATAGACTTCTAGGCGCGCAATGGAATCATAAATTGTCTTAATTTCTTATCAGTGTTTATGTCCAAAAAAAGACTATTCCTTGTTTGTGAAGAGATTAAGTATGGAGTATATAGATTTTACTGCAATCCTGGTCTGTATTGATATTTGATCATCTAGGATAATGAAGAGGTGACATAGTCGACTAAAAAGGCTCTTGACGAGAAGTGAACCATCTAAAATTTGGGACTGGAAGAATGTTTCCTTGGTATTGGGTTGTGCAGAATTGACAAGCTTACTTATCCGACTCAAAGAAAGAACATTTTTGTTCTTTTGAAGGATGCCTGCAGCGCTAAAGTTACACCTTCTTCTTTGCCGTGAATCTTAAACTTTCGTTATACAAAGGCACACGTCTGCCTAAACTTACATCTTCGATCTTTACTATCAACAACTTTTATGTAATCTGCTAGGATCTTTCATAGTGGGTCGGTTCAATAATCGGCATGAGAAAATGGCACAAAACCAGCAGTATTTTGTTGCCTAAATACTAAAACTCTCAGCTATGTTTGTTGTTATCAATCCAAGATCCTTTGAACACGTTATGAGAACTCAGCTATGTTTCTTCTTAAACAATATAATCATGGATCAGAAAAGGGACACAAGCTAGCATATATCTACTTATTTGCATACAAGGTACATAAAACAAGTTCATACGAAACACAATCTAGAATGAATATATAATCATCGATGATTCATAAAGTGAAATAATGTATTTATATTGATCAAATCAGTAAATGTAATTACAAGGATGAACAACAATATTCATGAACAAACACATTTAGGAGACGTTTCCTCAATGGAACAGTCCAAATTAACTATCCGAACAACGATATGAGGAAAATTTCCTCTTATTCAAACGAGTTTGTGTTATGGAAACAAAAAAAGAATCGGCAAAAAAGCTTACTTTTGTTGTTCAACTTTAGCCCGAATCTTTTCTTCCAAAACAGATATTTCAGTCTCAAGACTAAACATTCTGTTAAGGGCATGCATATTCTCGAGAGTCTCATCCAAAGTCCTATCATCACTTCCGTCATATCTCAAATGCTGCAACGGACCATGAAGAAGCTTGTTGACTATACCACGGCTCAGAGTTTCAACGGCTTTTCTTGTATTGTTGTTTACGTCGCCTATTTTCTGCAAGCATTTTTCTAAATCACTGGTTCTGATTCTTTCAGCATATGCTCTTAGTTTCCTGATTGTAGGAACGGTTTCTAGCGAATCTCTCCATGCTTCAAATAGTACTAATTCTTCATCGATGATGTTTTGAGCTTCCCTTGCTTTTCTGAGCCTGTCTTCTCGGTTAGCAGCCACGACTTCTTTCAAATCATCGACGTTGTATGCATTTGTAGTCTCGAGATCTTTAACGCAAGATCCAACGTTTCTTGGAACTGAAATATCAATAAAAAGACGCTTTCCACCAACATCGGGACTCACTGGTGGAAGATCAATCACATTTTCTTTAAAAAACAAAGGAGTTTCAGAAGACGTGCTTGTGAAAATCACATCTGCTTCACCAGCACAAGTCATCATATCGTCAACTGGTCTGTAAATGATTTCAATATCTTTAAACTCTTCACGAAGTGCATTGACTTTTTCTATGGATCTATTCACAACCACGATTTTCGTGCACCCTTTTGATACTATGTGTTTAATCACGAGCTTTCCCATCTTACCAGCTCCTATGAGTAAGACTCTGGCAGTTGTATGAGCCGATTGAGGAAGCTTCATTAGCGCAAGTTCAACTGCAGCTGAACTTACTGAAACTGCTCCTTCTGCAATCTTGGTCTCGGTTCTGACCCGTTTCCCGACCATGATGGCGTGCTTGAACAGCCCGCTGATGTTTCTTCCGAAGCCTGCAACTCCTTGACTGACTTTAGCAACTTGTTTGACTTGAGCAAGGATTTGGCCTTCTCCAAGAACCAATGACTCGAGTCCTGCTGATACCTCAAAGATGTGGCGTGTTGCGTCTTTGTTATATAGAAGGAAACGGTGCTCAGAAATCTCGGCAACTGAGATCCCTCCAGTCTGTGGTCAGACACAAAGGTTGTAATTAGTTTAAATGTGAGTTTGCAGTAATCAGTTTCTAGTGTTTGGAGCACGAAACAAATTAGTACACGATATCTGAAGGAAATTATACCTTTGACATCCATTCGGTGACTTCTTTAACACCACGATGCTGAGACAAAGCGACAACATAAATCTCCATGCGATTGCAGGTACTTAAGACAGCAGCCTCCTCGATGTGGTTCAACGCACAAAGCTCCTTGATAGCTCTGGGCCACTCAGCCTCAGGAATTGCAAGTTTTTCACGCATTTCAACGGGACACGTGTGGATACTGAGACCAATCACTATAATGCTACTCTTTTCCTTGGTATACCCTGCAGGTTGCAACAAAAACTCATTATCATCTAATGTTATCAAAAGTTATAACATGGACACATTATTTATGCTTCATTTCGGACCGCTTTTGTAGCTTATTCAGACCGCTTTTGTAGCTTAATCTGATTAAGGGGGTGTTCGTTTCGGCTTATATGTGGGCTTATGAGCTTATTTGATTTCGACTTATATAACATAAACCTCAATTTTCTAGCTTATATTGAGACTTATGGGCTTATATAAGTTTATCATATCGTAATAAACTTATATAAGCCCACAAGTCTCAAAATAAGCCTGAAAATTGAGGCTTATGTTATATAAGCCGAAATGAAATAAGCTCATAAGCCCACAAGCCCACATATAAGCCGAAACAAACACCCTAAGTTGGATAGAATGAATATGAGCCAGCCCACAGTGACGGAAGCAGCGTGGGTCCGGGACGCCCATGAATTTTTGTGGCGTAGTGTTAAAATTTGTTAAAATAACTCGATTTTTTTAAATGCACCGGGTCCCTAAAATTTGAATTTGCAGTATTATCTAGTTTATTCTAAGTGCACCCGTTTATTTTGTGTCCTGATTCCGTCCCTGCGAACCCAACAAGATGGAAGAATCCTTGAAGTAAGTACTAGCATACAATGATAAGCAAAACATAATTAACAGTTATATAAAGTGTACGTGTTGTTCGTGGTACATTTTATGTTACTACTTTACAAGAAAAACCACAGTTAAATGATTAAAAATGTATCATACTTGCCATTTTTTTGTCATTGTGTGTAGAGTACTATTTTTTTTTCCATTGTGACACCAACCTTTTGAATTCGTGCTATTGTGTGTATTCTGCGACCATTTTACCCTCGCTTTTTTCAAATTTCGAAGGGTAAAATGGTCATTTTACATGCATAAATAGTCGTAGAATACACACAATAGCACGAATTCAAAAGGTTGGTGTCACAATGAAAAAAAAAATAGTACTCTACACACAATGACAAAATTTTAAATAATTGACCCGAAAAACTAATAAGAGGATTAGTCCGTCCTGAAAGTACTGTCCACTAGAAAAAAAAACACAAACACAGAGACATAAACATAAGACATGAAAAGGTTTTATAAGACATGCATGTGAAAGTATTATAGTATTTGGTTTTAAAAGAAAGAAACAAGGAAGGAGACATACTGTCAGCAGCTGATGTTTTGAGTTGTTCAAGAGCAGAGATACTAGAAGCATTTGAAGCAAGAGCATCAGTAGCATTTGATGAAGATTGACACCTGACAACAGAAGAAGAACAAGAAGGTTGAGTTGTTGGTGTTCTTCGAGGGAAATGACAAGATGATGATGAAGGTGAGGCAGTTGCAGTTGCATTGAAGGTGATGAGTTTTTCAAGCTTTGCACCTGCAAATGCACTTGACACAACTGCCATTATTAATGTCCTCCTCAAACAAGAATGAGTTTTAATAATATGAAAGAATTCTCAAGAGGAGGATTTTGTTGAGTGGATTTCTGTGAGTTTTGATTGGTTCAAAGTGTCCACGTTTTATCCACACTCCATCATCCCCTCCCTCCTTACCCATTCTCCTCGGTGGTCCTGCAAACAAGTGTACCAAATACTACTTTTACATCTACTCTTCATTTTTATTAGGCTAAATTACACCGTTCGTTCCCAAACTTAGGCCTGATTGCGGATTCAAGTCCTAGATAACGGGGGGTCGATGTCGTTAATTTTTAAAGTTGATTTTTGTTACCCGTTTGGTCCCTTGAGCCCCGTTATACGTAACGGTTGTTAGTTTGACTTTTCAACGATGGACAATTTAGTAAATTCAAAATTTTGTCATTATTTTACCGTT
The DNA here is from genome assembly GCA_026074375.1 of Tanacetum coccineum. NCBI lineage: Eukaryota > Viridiplantae > Streptophyta > Magnoliopsida > Asterales > Asteraceae > Tanacetum > Tanacetum coccineum. The sequence goes on along the minus strand of BQNB010086193.1, from coordinate 520 downwards.
GGTCTCTCACTAATTTTTTTTCGTTTTTTTGTTTTTTCTAACGGGTGTTATATTGTTGCTATTTTTTGTCTTTTAGCGCTTGCACCATTGGCCCCTGACTCGTTCCTGTGTATTATAAATGATGCTTTGCAAAGTATAAAACACAAAATTATAAAATGGTTCGTTGTGCGTGTGGTTTGGAAGCTGCGATTAGGACATCATGGACTAATTGGAATCCAGGTCGTCGTTTTTATGGTTGTCCTACACTTGAAAGTATGATCCGATCGAAATATATGTAACAAATCATTTTGTTTGTTTATTTACACATCCTTTTTCGACTTTTTTCATAGTCCAACGTGTGTCAATCCGGTGATTTGATCCACCAATATGTCAAATGTCTGTTCAGATTATCCCAGGCTGTTGAGGTCACGTAATGAGCTTGCCTTGCTATGGTTGAAGAAAAGCAACGCAAGTTGCTGAAATTTCTCATCATCAGCTGGGTTGTTTTTGGGTTTTATGTTTACTGTACAATGTGAATGTT
>BQNB010086192.1:0-28264 GCA_026074375.1 Tanacetum coccineum | reverse complement strand
TTACCTTTTATTTTGTGTTAACCATATGCTATTACTAGGTCCTATCCGCTGCGTACTCGTGGCTAAACTAGTTACCTAGATATTTAAATCTCAACACTACGGAGGTCCCACTCGGGGTTCCGTGATCCTCCCTTAACCTTTTGGGAGGATGCGAAGACTCACCAGCATCAACAACCACGGTTTTCCATTTCCTTTGACGTCTTGGTTGCAAAGGAGCCACACCTTCAACAATAGTATCCGCATGCTCACTAACCGGCTGCGGAATCTCCTTGTTCCGTTTGATTACCACTACCACCCTCATCAAAAAGCCTGTCAAAACTTACTTCCAGCTCACTTTCAACACGATCAGGCGCAACTGAAAGCAGAGGAACAATGCGACTAATGGTAGTCTCCAGCAATAGTGGCTCACCCTCATTCCGTTCTCTCTCAACAATTTTTACTTTGGTGGGATTCGGGGCATGTATAAAAGCAAAGATATCCATGTTTACACAAAGCAAACGCACAGTTAGAAACAAAACAACAAGCCGTAAAACACATAACGCATATATGTAGCAGACGACACCCACCCTCTACGTTCTTATGCAAAAACCGAGGATAAGTTTCCTCATCCAAAGGGTAATAGCGGCTCAGTCCAACCAAGCACATGAATGCTTCTGGGAACTTCTAGAACGGAGAGGGGTGAGCAACAAGAGTAGCATAATCTCGTGCATTAAAGTTAGCCGCCACTGGAGCAGGATCCCTAATCACGTGCTTGGCAGTATGCCACGGAAACGAAGCAGGACAAGCAAAGTCGTCCACCCAGAAAAAGTAATCGTTCCAATTTTTGAGAGAATCAAGGGGTTTCATATAACATACGGGAGCATTATTAGAACGCTTACTAAACAACATCCATCCACTCTTTTTAGAATTTACATAAAAACATCAGAATAACCCAACAATTGGTATAATCCCGTAAACACGGCACAAGATTTTAAAATGAGAAACCTTGGCCACCCCAATAATAGAGAGTTGGGATATATTGATGCGAAAATGCCTAAGTACGTCAACAAGGAAGGTGGACAAGGGTAACCTAAAGTTGGCATAGTAAAAAAATCTAGTATACAATCCAATTTTCCTAGCGGGCCTCTCATGCATCGTATCATTCTGATTGGGTAAAACGGGATGCACCTCCTCTGGGATATGAAACTTGTAACAAAAAGCATTAAGTGCTTTCTGGGTAAGAACACACCTAATATCTATAATCGCACTCATGGATGGAAAGAAAAAGGAGTTCTAAAACCTAACTGGATGAAACTTGAAATTCTTCGAAGAACGAAAAAGCGCAAATAAAAAGGCTAAAAAGCTCAAAAAGTTTTAACAATGGCGAAATAGTGGAAGAAGTGGAAAAAACACAGTGAAAAACAAATTGAGTATTTATACGCTAGGTATAGTAAATTCAAAATACTCCCAGATGTTTACACGTGGCCATGGACTTCCGAGTTATCGTCAAGGCTAGTTAGGTTAAAGTAAAGATCGTGATGACAGTCTTGCGAAAGTGGACGAACAGTCAAAATCAGTAGAATCGTGAAAGGCACGAAGCAGCCACGTGTTGCCCACATCCACCTAACAAGGAGTTTATAGAAACGTCACAGAGAAAACAAAGTAGTCACGGAAGACGCGAAGGATAGAAGAATACCGGAACCTGTGTTTTCTAGAGTAATTATCCTACCGCACGCTACAAAGTCGCACGCAATAGACACACTAGACTAGGGGGACTTGATGACATATAACACGTATAGCAGGCCTTTGGGCCTGGACTACATAAGCCATACATGGGCCCGAGCCCAATAGGACAATCGAAAAGCACAATGGACCAAAACTAACCCTAAGCCAAACTAGATACGGTCCGAAAGCAACAAGACGGACGAGGGGTTTTCAGAGGACACTTCCGCAGGTCGGCGGAAGTCCGCTAGGCAAACCCATATCCGCAAGTCACAATTACAAGCGGACTCTTGCCTGACAAAGGTCTCACTTCGGCCCCACCAACAGGCCCAAGCGAAATATTAGGAAAACCTAATATTTGCCTTACCTATAAAAAGGGGTACTCTGACACCCCCATAAGGTATGATTTTCTGATCACATTTTACACACACATATTCTCTGACAAACATGTTTACTTACTCTCACGTCAGAGTCTAATCGTTGGGTCCCTCCCCACGATAAGACTAACGGTTTACCTTTAATTGTGCATGAGATCTTCTCATCGCTTGGTTTAGTACAAGATCTCATCATTGGCCCCGTCCAATAATCACCCCAGATCCATATTTTCGACCCATAACACATTTTGTACTAACAGATCATCCATTGCATGTTAAGATACTTAGTCGGATAGAGTATTATTTCAGGTAAATCAGTCCTTTTAACATGTTTATGATCATAATTTTTGTGAACACATGGATTCGTTGGTATTCTTTTGTTTATTCCAGTCATGCTAATTTGGTTAAAGACAACTTTTTGAGGTCTAACAAGGACGAGGAGGGTTGGGTACCTATCGATTTAATAGCTAATTTTAGATGAGTAACTAACAATCTCTTAATCCTGGAGTAAGTTGGCACTTGGTATTTTCCATGCTTTGTTACGATTCTGTATGCAGCTTTTAATCAGATGAAAAAATCTTACCACATGCTCATGTAGATAATGTTTTTACTTGTTTGGGTACTTTTTATCTGTTCCTTGATAAGTCATTGTTTAGAAGCTATTAATTTTTTTCTTCTAAAGATTGTTTTTTATGCTGGACATTCACGATTGTTGTAGAACTAATTGAGTTTTGCGTACATTCGCTTAACTTGAAGTATTTAGGCTTTCATATATTAATGGCATGTAGGATTTGTAAATTAAATTTTATAGATTCTTTGTAATGCAGACGATTCAACTATGGACTAACATGATCACATTCTAGTGTACACACATACATATATTACCCCAAATAAAACATGTGTGTTTGTCTATATTAGTTAACAACTCTTAGATGAAGTTTACTTTATTTGTTTGTTTTGTTTTGTTTTTTTTCTATTTTTGGGCACCGTTTTGTAGTTTAGTGACTTGGTAAGTTCTCTATGAAAACACCTCCAATCCTCAGGCAATCTATCGAAAGGTATACCAGGCGGCAGGCGCTATAGGGTAAGAAGGGTCCTCTGCAGCCTCATTGTACAAGTACCCACATGACCTACACTCGTATATACCCGTGTTTAAGACTGCAAACTTTTCCTCTAGCCTACGTTTGTCAAACTCAAGCTTCTGTTTCTTGTCCTAGGAAATCACCATCTTATTCTGCTGAGAATTCTGTCTGTTGTAGGTCTAACGTTGTTGGTTCGAGTATTGGTTTGTCTTCTTTTCAGATATTGGTGCATTTTGAAATGAGTTGGAGATGTTGGTGTTTGTGGTGGAGAGGTGAAAAAGTGTAGGATGGTTTGAAGGGTGAAATGAGGTGCTGCTGCTGGGGTGGCTTTGTTTTGGGACGACAAGTGAGTCGAAAAGCTGCTGAAGCTATTTTTAGGTTTGAATGGGTTGAGCAGAAGAAGGATCAAATGAAGAGGAGCATGGAAGAGGATATGCTGATGTTTAGATTCTGAGATTTTGGATTGGATAAAACTGGGTGGTAGTCGTTAAGCCAAGAGGAGAGGGGGTAGGCAGTACCTTTACCTCAATAAGGTGGAGGAGGATACGCTCATGGGTACGCAGAACCTGATAATGCAAACGATAACAAGATTTAGTAAAGAGAGAAGAGAATCCCTGTGGATTTACCAAAATTCGATGGCAACGCATGTGTGGCTTGAGTAACGTGGTGTTTTTGGCCGACACAAACATTTTTTCTATTTTATTACAGTTCTAATTTGGACTATAAAGAAACTTGGTTTGAAATTTTGAAAATGTTTTCGTTGAGTTTTACACGTATGGCCAACATAACCAAATTGACCCGTTTCCTTTTTAATTACAGTAACTCTTATACTGAACATTAGAACACAAACCTGCCAGATTTAGTCTGCAATGACCAAGAGCTATCATTCTATCCACAAGAAAGAACCTTTGCCAATTGGACCCTATACACAACAAGAAACCGTTCATTAAAAAACATAAGTTAAATCAAGCCATATATAGATAAACCAATCATCATGAACATGAAACCACACAAAGAAGACAACAAGCAATTAACTTCCACTGCCGATAAAGTTATGTTGAAGAGCATTACTATTCCAAACAACCATATTCAACTCTCTTAATCCTTCAATCAAACTATACATAAATTTCTCTTGAAAAGTTGGCCTCGTATCTCCATCTGTTATAAGAAACCCAATAATTTAAAATCTAAATTCAAATTTAATTGAGTTAACATATATTTAATGATTTAAAGTTTTAGAGAGTACTAAAGAAGACCTATACAAATACATGTGCTATTTTTATTACTTTGATATTCAACACAAACATAAGGATCTTGCCTTGAAATCCATTCAGTATCCTTCAGGTTCTTGCAGCCTACCACTCTATATTCATAAGTTACATAAGCACAAAGGTAACAATTTTATAAGGAAATAGATGCATGCCTACTAACAACTAGCACAAACATTATTTAACAACGATAATTAGGTCGTTTTAGAACCTCACATAAAAAACTTCATCATGTTATCACTCATCTAAAATGACTTAGAAACACCTCCTTTGCATGATGGGTTGACCAGAATCGTCATATTCCGCTTTCGCAATCCACATGTGCATCAGTTATAACACCTAATAATTAGAAACAAAGTACCAATGATAACGCTCATCTTATACATATTTCTATATGCGTTATTTGTGCTTTTGTATATATTTATTGGTTAATTATAAGAACTTTTGATACTTAATCGAGTATATTTGCTATTGTAGGTTCTAGGTACGTGTCGTGGAATAAAACAGAAAAATACACGAAGATATAAAGCTTAAACGAAGAAGTAAACTCAAACGTAAAGCTTTTCGACACCTGTCCACTGTTTAGGCCATAACTCGATCATACGAACTCGGATTGATTTGAAACAAGCGGCCACAGAAAGAGAATTAAATTATCTACAACTTTGAAATTTAGTCAAGAGCTGTAAATGCCCTACGTACGCCGCACTTTTAAAAAAGTGCGGCGCACTTTTCACCACCTCAAAGTATGGAGCACAATTAAAAAAGTGCGGTGCACTTTTTGTCTAATGCAGTAAATATGCGAATTTACCCCCAAAAACCGACCAAATACACCCTAACTTGGTCCCCAAGTGTTGGAAAAGCCAATAAATACCTCTTTTGGTGCCTGGAACTTCATATCTTACACACACAATCCATAGAGCACTTGGAGAAAAGGATTTGGAAAAAGAAGGGTGACAATCCTTTGTTCCAAACACCCCTCTATACCACCATCTCCACCATCGACTGCCACCACTCCCAACCACATTTTCCAGTAAGAAAACATCACTCTAAGACCTCATCCTCACGTTTCCAGAACATAAGAACATACATACTAAGAGAATTCACCATAATTCTCTCAAAAACTCGTTATTAAACCCGTTGCCAAACACCCCTATTCGTACACAAATCCAAATAGACTTATATGTGACTAGTGGCGTATGCGATTGAATTCTAACATCACATATTTATACGTGAATTATGGACAAAGATATTATATATAACATGATTTCGGTGCTATTTTCTCGAACAATCTGGACTTGTTCTCCAAGGATTCTGAATAAGTCAACAGCAGCAGGAGTATATAGCTTTCCATCATCTGTTACTTTATTTGCTTTATCAGCCTCAAGGAATATATGTGAAGTTTACAAAGAAGTAATACATGATAACATCATGTGAAGTTTACACTTGTTGTTGCTTGCATTCTCTCAAACATATGACACCATCAGTGGATCTATTGCACCACTCTCTAAACAAACTTGAACTAAATGCCTCATCAACTCCAAGTACAATCACGTTATCTTGGTACTCAACCACTCACCCAGTTATCTGATTTGAACAATAAAGAAAGTCCATTCAAAGGTGTGGAAATTTGTGTAATCTTGGTGGTGAATACTGAATTGTTGGTTTTTGGCACCGATTAGTTTAATGGGTGTTTGGATTAGCTTATTCAGCTGCCTTATGAGCTTATTTGATTTTGGGAATGCCGATAACCTCACTTTTTATAGAGCTTATGAGCTCATGGACAAGGTCAAGTTGATAAGCTCTCAAATGTGAGCTTATCGGCTTTTTCAAAATCAAATAAGCTCATGAGGTGGCTAAATAAGCTAATCCGAACGCCTATTTGTGATAATTATAATAATGCTCCTATTAGTTTAAGCGATATTATTTGGGGTTGAAAACTCGTATGAGACACATTCTTTTTAGTTGCTAAAGATAGAATTGGGTAGAAGCCGTGTTTTATGAAAGGCTTAGGATTTCTCGGGTCATATGTACAAATTTTTGACATCATAATAGTCTTTTTGTTACTGTCATAATGTGGTATTGAGTTCATTAGCGGCTCGATTTTAAAGCTAGTCGGTCAATATAAGGGGAGTTTGATAAATATTGGAAAAAAGTGTAGTGAATTGAATGTATAATTTTTGCAGGCTAGTGGCTAAAAGATCATATTAGTAGGATTTATGATCTAAATGAACAAAACAAAAAAAAGTAGAATGAAAACAATGAACATTTCCGCAAAGTAGAGTGACACAGGAAATCGTTAAAGCTTTCTAGTAAGGACTGTACATGGGTGAGAAGATGTCTTCATATTTATATGATAAAGATGATAAAAATTGTGGCTAAATAAGCTAATCCAAACGACCTCTAAATATCTTTGATTCTTTATATTTGTATGATAATGATGATAGAAATGGTGTTAACATTAAGGTATGAGAATTGATTAGGACACTTTCATTTTTGATTGGCACACTCATATGTACAATCTAATGAAGCAATATATAAAAAATGTACAACTTTTTAAAACACAGTTTGGAGTGTGTCAATAAAAAATGAAAGCGTGCAAATCATCTCCCTTAAGGTATGGACCAGTAATTTATGTGAAATTATTTGGTGTTGAAAACTCATCCACGCCATGTCATCCATCCACGCTACTCACTAAACAAATTCTAAACCATTGATCACGTACAACTGTATCACACGGATCAAGATCTACACCATCCATCCAATGCACCATCATGCATTCAAGTCTTCAACCTCCAACTACTACATTTAATCTTTGCTATAGTTTCTCACCATTTAATACATGAGCTATCTACCATGATTCATAAATATACTGAACTATCTTTTGATTTTTTAGTTATTATCCCACCTAATTTGTAACATATTGTTCTCTGCGAACTTGTGCACCTCTAGTAGGGGTGTTAATCGGTTCTATTTTCGGGTTGTATGATTCGGGTTCATCGGTTTAAATTTTTTAAGCTCAAATATAAAACCGAACCAAACCAAAGGGATAAAACCAAACCAAACACTAAACTAGACTTCAGTTTGGTTTCACTTAAAACCAAGAAAATCAAATCCAAATAGACTTCATAACTTTTTATATAAGGCATAAACAAAGACCAAAAAGTTCAAGTGAGATTAACAAATAAAAAGGTCTCATAAGTGATAAAGTAAATCAAAACAAAACACAAGTCTAAAATAAACCAAGAAGTTTCACAACTAAACGAAAGTGTATTAAACAAAACAAAAACAGAATTTTTTTCGACAAAAAAGGTTTCATAATTAATTAATGGATTAGAAAGCTTAAATATTACATCCTCAAGCGTCTAAATCGCGTTCAATTTAAAAGATGAGATTTTGAGTTTGTCAGTTTAAATGTCAGGATAGAAACTATATTGAGATAATTTAAATTTATTTATTTGAATGTAAAAAATGATATTTGGTTTTTTCAGATTGGTTTGGTTAAATTTTGGTGAAACTATGAACCAAACAAAAACTGATTAAATACTTGGGTTTGGTTTCAAATCAAACCACGCACCAACTAAAGATTTCAGTTTGATTTTATTCTATCCGGTCTGGTGTATTTTTTGATTTATTTGTGTTAAACCAAACACAGGACACCCATCTACCATGGCTCCAATTACAAGGTACAAATGAGTATGCTTTTAATCTTGTCCATCCATACATTAAACCAATCAAGACACTCCCCACTCTTTTATACGGTACAACACAACGTATATGACAAAACATAAATCGAAAGGTTTAAAACTTGTACATGGAGTAACCTGTTTATGAATTATTTTCCTTATTCCTGTTCCTTTGTTTTTGATCTGCAACAAAGTACTTCATGCTCATGTACACCCGCCCATACCCATCACTAATCTTCAAGTCCCCAACTACCAAGATATGAATGCGGTGTAAATATATATATATTACTATACCTTCCCTTATTTAACTCACCACCCAACTTATGAGCTAATGTACCCTTTTCCTACATTTTAGAGTTACTCATAATAAATTGTTAAGGTTTTGGCCTTTAATCTATTATTTGGCTGCCTTCTCATGATATAGATCTCCTCCTCCTTCCAGCGCTGACTCATGTTGATCAAAGTTGGAATCATTGGTTTTGTGGATGTTTTTTTAGAGATGATGTTTGTTACATGTTTGCCGACCACGATTTCTCTGTTTAAAATAGGTATAACTCTCATTATCTCTTTTCCATTTAAATGCACTTTGGTAGTTTGTTTTCGGTTTCATTTGATAATTAGGGTTTTGATTTTCTTAAGCATTTTTGGGGGTTAAGGAATGAATTTGATAATATACAAAGATGTTTTTATGGAATTTTGGAAAATTGTATTAAAACTTATGTTGAAAGCGGCTTTGAGTGTTTGGACGAAGAAAATTGGTTATTTTATGTCATATAAGGTGAAATAAGCTCTTTTTGGAGGGTTTTGGGAATTCGGTTTTTTTTATGAAGTGCTTATCGTCTTTTTTTTAAGGTGATAACAGTTTAAAGTGTTTGGCAAAAACTTATTATTTGTTTGTCAAGCAGGCAACCAACTTTTTTATTAATCATTTTAAAAAAATCTCTTGAAATTAAGCAACTAGTCAATCACAAGCACCCCTAATAAGCAGTTTGAGATGCTTATTCAATTACTGGTAGAATCAAAAGTACATGTTTGACCAATTTGGCCTTAGGGTGAGGCTGACTATATATTTCCGATTATAAGAATAAGCACAAAAGTTGTTCAAATACGCAATCCCAAAAGATCACCCAAAACTGGTTTTAAGTACGTCAAATAAGTAGTTTTAAAATGCTTTCAGATGTTTGGATGGTGATGGTGGTGTGAATATGGGGTCGAGTGTGGATAGTATATCTAGAGTTTTTCCGAATGGTTATATCTGAAATTTAGTTATCATCGCTATAAATCAAGTTTTTGTAGTCGTGTTTGAAACATCAAATATCTGTAGTTTAGAAGAGATGACATAAAATGTTTATGTTCCCAATCCTTCTCTTGTTTTCTTAAATGTGCTTATACCAATTACCCTTTCAATGATTGATGCCACATGTTCTGCTCCAGGTTGCTTTATTTGTTATAACTGAATATCAAATTTGTTTTTTGAGTCGATGTTTAAACCTGCAACTAATAATGTAAATTTGCTCAACTAATTGTAGTGGTGTCATTTCACCCATTTATGGTGAATCGGTTGATTTGAGTTACATTTTGGCTAACGTATCAAATGGGTAAATATGTGGTTAACATGGAGTCGGGCTTAACAGTTTAAAGTGATTCAAATGTAATCAAAACACGTAGAACTTCCTAAAACTTTATATTATGAAATTTTTGAATGGATTTTATGATAATGGTCACCAAAACTTGGACAATTTAAAATTGGGTTAATTACCTAAAAATGTAAACTTGACACTTTTTGTCATTGTATGTAGGCTACTATTTTTTTTGTCATTGTGTCGCTGAACTTTTAAATTCGTGCTATTGTGTGTACTACCGTTTGTTTTTTATTGCAATGTTAGTCCTTTATATAAACGATCGTTTATAATTAACTTAAAATTTCATTTTTTTTAAAGTCTCTTTTCTTATTATTTTTTAAATTTATAAATGTTTTTACACACATTTTTATACATGTTTTTTACATATATTTTTGTACACGCGCTTTTATACACATATTTTTATACACACATTTTTATACACTCATTTTTAGACACATTTTATACATACATTTATATACACATTTTTATACACACGTTTTTACATATGTTTTTACACATGTTTTTACACACGTTTTTACACATGTTTTTATACATGCTTTTATACACACGTTTTTACACATGTTTTTACATACGTTTTTACACATGTTTTTACACACATTTTTTCACATGTTTTTACACAAATTTTTATACACGTTATTTATAACATTTTTTAATTACTCACGTTTTTACACATATTTTCATTATTAAAACGTTTTCAATGTTTTTACAGTTTTCCACACGTTTTAACACACTTTTTTTTCTCACTTGGTTTAAAACAGCATTTTCAAGATCTGTATCTATGTGGTTGCATTCTTAATCGGTCTCATGTTTGTTTTTCATAGTTTCATCCTGCTGGTAAGCAGCCATCATGAAATGGGGATGAGAGGTGTGAGTAGGTGGAAAGTAAAGGATCAAGTTGATAAATCATCGCAAGGTTAATAGCAGAAATTTTATGGCTACGTTCAGCAGATTTGGACTCAATAGGTGAATTAGATAACGAGCGGTACGTTGATATGTCTGGGGGAAATGGTGTTACAGATGGGAAGAATAAACCTGAGCTGACTTATAAAAAACGAGCAGCTAAATCATGTTTTCATTATTCGGACTCTAAAGCAAATTGATGTAAAACGACATTCCTGACAACTTTTCAGTTTTGACCGAGACCCGAAAATAGTCAGAAATTGACTGAAATGCCCTCGCAAGATTTAGAAACGAGAAAATAATTAAATTATATTTAATTAACACTTTTTATTAAGTAAAAATATTTAATAAATTAGTCATCATCTTATTCAGTAACGTTTGTTGATAACGCAAATATACGGGTTAAAATTTTATTTTTATTTTTACTTTCGGACGAGACATAACTGGGTTACCAAATAAATAACAATTATTTTTATAAATGTTATAAAAATATTTATGAAATACTATCAAGTAAATACTCGTTTTTATGGGAAAGTGATTTGGAAAACAATGGCGCAAGTTTCGTGTCTTGAATCGACTTTTAACTAGTTCAAATGTCACACCCTCAAAATATCATAGTATAATGGCAACCGAGGGAGTGTGACTTCATGATTATCATACTTCTAAGCAATACAGAACGACCTCTATATGAGACGTTTTAAGAAAACAGATCACTTGAATATTGAAATAATAAATTGTTTAAACATTCAGTGGAAGCATAAAATAGACAATACAACATTGTTTTAAATAGTACAAGTGATCTTCAGATAACGGGAAAATGACTGCAATGCATGAGACTTCATATAGCAGCTTTGTTCTTAATACCTGAGAAAACATTGCTAAATTGTCAACATAAAGTTGGTGAGTTCATAGGTTTGTTTAAGCAGAAATGTAGTGTTTATGAATCACAAGGTTTCACCCGCATTTGACTATATAACAGATACAAAGTCATATAAATTGCATTACTATTGTCTAAGCTCATGACACCAAAGCATTAACATATACCAACAATGAATGAATGCCCTTGCAGGTGTCTAACCCGAGACACCCGTAGTCTGACTTAAATGAAACTATGTTTGCTTGACTAATGTCAGTCCAAGACAAACAGGGATGTCACTCCCGATAGATCTATCCATAACATTCGCGTTTATAAGTAATTAACGGTTCATGATAAATTGGGCAGATAGCAACTTGGGTTAAATCAGAACTTAGACCAATCAGTAATGAGTAATTGCACTTGTATTCACACGTTTGAAATAAGCAAAGTTCTCACCCCAAAAGATGATTTAAAATAGTAGAGTAGGGGCTATGAAAACATACCTTGTCAGTTAATCATCTGGAATTGATAATGGATTAAGGCATGTCAAATAGTGACTCGGTCAATCACCTAAGTAATTATAACAAATCTGAGTGTTCATTCTAAAACTTAATGTATGAAATAAATGAGTCATTTGTCGTTTATGAGGTAACGTTTTTATGTTTTCAAAAGGTCATTTAAACCGTTGGCTCTAAGGATGATGCATGACTTTACATCTATAAGTATATTGTACTGGAATTGATAGTATTATGCGCCGTAACTTACATTTACCGATTTATGTGACTTATATCTCAGGAAAGTGTAGACATTATTTGTAAATTACTAAGTTTATATATTTTCTTATCATGTTTATTTATTTACACCGTAGTCGTCAATTAATTTGTAAAATCATCAGTTTTATATATATATTTCACGGTTAGTTAGACTCGTTTAAAATTCGGTTTCGTTGTTACTAGCTCTACGTCATAAAAAAAATAAACGTTACTTAGATTTTCTACTTATCGAAATAAATATTGTTTCGTTAGCTAGTTTATCCACTAATTTGGGTCTCGGCATGGGACGACCCAAGAGCTCGAAAATATGCATACTTCAACAATTCTTTACGTCCCAATTTTATAAAATGAATTACATGCATGTGGCCCTATGTGTACATATACCAAACGGACCATATGGCCCTTGTTTCTTTCTCTTTTTCCTGTTTGATTTCAGTAGACCCAACAGTGGAGTTGGTAGCCACTGTTGTGGTTTCTTTTTCCTACAAAATATGATACTAAACATGTATAACTAGTTCTTCCATTTAAACCCGCATGATTTCCGACTCAACTACTTGGTTACGAAGTTTTTAAAATGACAAGACACAAGGACGGTTTACGCGAGCAGGCCCAACAGCAGCTGCCGTGGTCACGTTGCTAACGCAACAGCCGCGACAAGTCAGCAGCCTGTGATGGCTGTCGGCATGCATTAAGGTGCGCCTCAAGCAGCAACTATTCGTCAAGTATAGCGGGGTCTTAGTATGAACTAACGAGCATGATGGGTTCATTCTTTACGGAGCCTGTGACGCACCAACAACGAGCAAAAGTCTCGCTGTGGTTTGTCTTGGGTTGACTTGGTAACGCACATGGCATAGATCGAGGTCACAATATAAGGAACCCTAAGACATTTTATGCGTAATTCTAGTGCATGCCAATCCCTAGCGAGCCAACATAGCAAGTCTTACACCTGTTTAAGGTTAATGAAATTTCCTGGTTTCGTTATTTATTATCACGCATGGTATGTTATTTACAAGGTTTACTACATGTTGTTATTTTATGTATGTCACGACCCAAACCCTTGCATGCGTATGCACATATTAACCTCGCATGGGTTGTATTTCGTGCATAGGTCATGCGACACCGAAGAATCCTTAATTATATGATGAATGACATATCAATGTTAAACTACAAGGACGACTTACCGAGGTCCGAGTTTGCCGAACGACGGTGAGAAAGAAAAGATGGTGATAAGAGGTCGAACCACACTTGGTTGCTACCCCTTTTAAGCCGACGTCCACTAAGCTCTTCAACGAAACTTGAGCTCAAACCGTATAGTTTACTTCTTGTTTTTCAAGTTTTAGTTGTGATAGAATTCTTCATGCATGGTTCCTCATTTATACTCGAAGAATTTACTCATTTTCTAAGGCTATGCATGTGAATGACATAATTCACATATACTGTTGAAGTATATGATACTGTTTGCTATGATTGTTCTTTTCTATTACTGTTAGAGAATAACTACTATTCGTTGAATTGAAATTTAAAGTAAAGCGTGATATGTGAATAATTTTAGAAAAGACGTAAGGTGTAGGTCCTTGGATGTAATGATAGTGTTGGCATGCATGTGTTGAAAAAAAAAATCTACTCATTGACTTAGACACACACATATATATATATTAGAGTTTTGAGGTAATGAAACGTTAATGTATATTGCTTATTTAGTAATATTTAAATATTTTCCATTTATAGTTTTATTTATTAAAGTATGGACGGGTTTACAAAAATGACATAGTCGTGAGACATTATTTCGCAAGGCGTGAAAAATATGATTTTTATTGCTACTTGTTTTCTAAAATACCCTTTTAGATCCGAAGGCAAAATGATGATTTATACGTGCTATTAAAACTCTTAATAGCTTAAAATAATGCAGGGATAACTTTTTGTTGGAAAGTAACAGAAAATTTGCAATTGCTTGTGGTACATACTCTTACATAAAAAAAAGGAGTTCTAAATTTTTCCGAGGTGCTACATCCGCCCCATGTTATGCGATTTCGTCCTGAAATCAAGACGTCGTGGTAGATCGTGGGTTAGTGAATAGGTGAGTGTATTTCTCCCTGAATTGGTCTTCACGTTCCCATGTGTATTCTGGACATTTTCGTGCACTCCAACGGACTTTAATGATAGGTATACGGCTTCGTTTGAGTTGTTTGACCTCGCGGCCCATAATTTCTACGGGTTCTTCAACGAAGTTGAGTTTGTCGTCGAGTTGGATTTCTTCCAAAGGAATAACGAGAGTGTCATCGGACAAACATTTCTTTAGGTTGCAAACGTGAAACACATTGTGTACTCGACTAAGCTCTTGAGGTAATTCCAAACGGTAAGCTACTGGACCAATGCTTTCTATGATTTGGAAGGGTCTAATATAACAAGGGTTCAACTTTCCACGTTTCCCAAATCGCATTACGCCCTTCCAGGGTGCGACCTTGAGCATAACCTTATCTCCGACTTCAAATTCAAGGGGCCTACGCCTCTTGTCAGCATAGCTCTTTTGTCGATCACGTGCAGCTTGCATGCGATCTCTAATCTTGAAAATCTTTTCCGTAGTCTCATGAATAATCTCTGGTCCGGTAAGTTGTGCTTCTCCAACTTTAGCCCAACAAACAGGAGAACGACACTTCCTACCGTAAAGTGCTTCGAACGGTGCAGCTTTAATGCTCGTGTGATAACTATTATTGTACGAAAATTCTACTAGGGGTAAATGCCTATCCCAACCATTTCTGAAGTCAATCACGCAGGCTCTTAGCATATCCTTTAATGTTTGAATGGTTCTCTTACTCTGACCATCGGTCTGAGGATGATAAGCAGTACTCAAGTCCAACTGTGTACCCAATGCCTTATGCAAGGATTGCCACACTCTTAAAGTGAAATGGCTATCACGATCGGAGATAATTGACACCGGTATTCCATGTCTTGCTACTATCTCCTTCATGTACAGCCTCGTCAACTTTTCTGTCAAATTTGTCTCTCTCATTGGCAAAAAGTGCGCAGACTTGGTAAGACGATCAACAATGACCCAAATCGAATCGAATCCTGCTGCCGTTTTGGGTAGTTTGGTGATGAAATCCATTGTTATCTTCTCCCACTTCCATTCTGGTATATCGGGTTGGACCAATAAACCAAAGGGCCTCTGATGCTCAGCCTTGACCTTGGCACAAGTCAGGCATTTGCTGACATATGTGGCGATGTCAGCCTTCATGTTTGGCCACCAATATAACATCTTCAGGTCATGGTACATTTTGTCGGATCCTGGATGAATAGAATACTTTGACTTATGCGATTCGTGCATAATCAAAGATCTCGTGTCACCGTAACATGGTAACCAACTCCTATTATCCAAACATAATGTTCCATCAGCGCGGGTTTCTAATTTCTTTAGCATGCCATCAATATCTTCTGCTTCAATGTTTTCAACCTTAACTGCTTCTTTCTGAGCCTCAAGGATTCGTGACGGAAGGTCCAAGCCAATGGTCATAACCAAGGCTCTTACTCGTAATGGTTCGATCCTTTCCTTTCGACTCAAGGCCCATTTGCTATACATTCGCTTTACACAGTGGTGATTACCAAATTTCGCAATGTAATCAATTAAGGAGTCTCTATTCCATCGGCGCTGCTCATATTTGAGGTCCTTTTGTCTAGGAGATGTTGTTTGACTATTTGTGTCGCGTGAACACTACACATTTTGTGCCATACAAATAGTGTCTCCAGATCTTCAGGGCGAACACTACTGCTCCTAATTCTAGATCATGAGTGGTGTAGTTTTTCTCGTGGATCTTTAGTTGCCTAGAAGCGTATGCAATAACTTTCATTCTCTGCATTAGTACCGCACCTAACCCTTTTATGGATGCATCACAGTATGTAACACAAAATCTTAATTGCCTTCCGTATTTACGGTAGTTGCTTAAAATAGGTGAACACACTAGTTTTTTGCTTCAATAGCTGGAAAGCTTCATTTTGTTCTAACCACCAATCTGAACTTCTGGTTCTTCTGCGTAAAGCCTCAGTATAGGTTTTAGCTATTTTGGTGATCCTCTCGATGAATCTCCTATAGTAGCCTGCAAGACTAAGAAATGGCGATCTTACCGAAAGGTTATGTTAAGTGGTTGGAGATGCCAATTTGAACTGCTGCAATCTTACTGGGGGTCCACGTGTATACCACTGCTATCAATCACGTGACCAAGGAATTTTACCGTATTGATCCAAAATTCACATTTGGAAAACTTGGCATACAGTTCTTCCTTCTTCAGCAACTCCAGAATAGTTTTCAGGTGTTCCTGTGGTTTTTCTCGCTGTTGGGAGTATATTGTAGAATATAGTCGATGAACACAATCAACAAAACTTATCCAAGATGCTTGCACACTATCGATTCATGAGATCAATGAACTCCGCAGTGCGTTGGTTCAAAACCGGCAAGGCATAGCTTGGAATCATAGTGTCCTGTATCGTGTTCCGAAAGCAGTTTGGGGATATCTTACTCCTCTAATCTTAATCTGTTGATAACGTGACTCTTAAGTCAATTTTTGATAGATTGATGGGATCCTTTGTTTGCGAGACTATCAAACATGTCATCGATCTTGGTAAGGGTAACGATTTTTATGTAGTTTGTTCACACTAAGATAATCGATACACATCGGAAAGAATAATTTTTTTATTTGACAAATAAGATTGGTGCTCCCCACAGAGGAGGAACTTGGTCTTATTAATCCGTTCGTCGAAGTTCTGTTTTAGCTGTTCGGCTAGTTCTTTCATTTCTGCATGTGCAAGACGATAGGGTGCGCGGGCAACGGGTGTAGCTCCAGGTATTAGCTCGATGTGAAATTCTACTTGGCGTGTCGGAGGTAATCCTAACAAATCTTCAGGAAATACTTCCGGAAAGTCTCTGACAACAGGCACATCTTCAATTCGCCTCTCTGGAATTTTAGTTTCCTCCTCCATCATCATTTGAATTAAAAACACTTGGCATCCGTCTTGCTGTCTCCGGGCCGTAGCCAGTTGGTATGGGCTTAGTTTTGGTCCATTGTGTTTTGCGATTGCTTTGTTGGGCTTGGGCCCATGTATAACTTATGTAGTCCAGGCCCGGAGGCCTGTTACACGTATTATACGTCATCAATGTGGTTAACATGGAGTCGGGCTTAACAGTTTAAAGTGACTCAAATGTAATCAAAACACGTAGAACTTCCTAAAACTTTATATTATGAAATTTTTGAATGGATTTTATGATAATGGTCACCAAAACTTGGACAATTTAAAATTTTGAGTGGTTTTTGTACGGTTTTGAAACTTAAGCGTTTTTTTGTAGTAGTTGAAACAAATTACGAGACGAAACTTTTTTGAGACTTAGATGCATGTTTTCCCTTTTTATTATTAGCCTTTCATAAAAGTATGCTTGTTTTAATGATTGACTTTGTAGTTAAAATTAGTTGCATCAAGTTTTAATTTTCATCATTTGCTTTCTTTGTTTTCATTTTTACATTTACAAACTTTTTGCTTTTTTTTTCAGTGTTTTTTTTATTCATTTTTTTTTATGATGAGCATGGTCATTAAAAGACATGAGCCTATTGAATGTTGATGATGTTTTAAAACTTTTTTAAATGCTTTTTTATGCTTGAATAAACAAATTACGAGAAACTTTAATTGCTTGTTTTATGATTAATTTAATAATAGTTAAAAGTTGCAAGCATACTTTACATCTTTTGCAAAAGATATAAAAAGTAACACAGAGCCCCAAGAAAATGGGCGATCTCGAAAACTCCATCTCCGGTTTGCAATTCTGATCCTGTTTTCACCATTCATTTGATAACGATTGATTTATTTACATTGATTTAATTATTCATTCGTCTATTAATTTGTGATAGGGTATAGGCTTCGATCCGTTTGTCCCTATATCCTTGTGATCGGTTAACTCGCGAGGGGTAATTGAATTGTTGGTCTTAATTGATCTTTATCAGATTCGACGTGTTTTTAGGGTTTGATCCTTTCTTTTTCGTGATTGTTTCATGCAAGTCCACTAGTTTGGATGAGGTTACGTTACCCTTGATGCTCAAAGGTAGACCTTCGATGTAACGTTACAACAACCGGTCGGCGTTGGGTACCATTTCAGGGCATAAAAGGATGAGTTCTTAGAAACGTTGATTGTAGGCAGTAAGGTTTGTACCCTTCACTTTTAAGTGCCACAACTCATTTTCCATTTGCTTGATTTCATTCCTAGGGGGCAATACTTTCCGAATGTACCTAGGCCTTGAAATCGCTCTAAGGTGTGGCATGAGCGGTATCGATGGTAACAGAACGAACATACACGTTCCACCAAGTTAAAGCACCATCTAGCAGTGTGCTAGAAGCAAATTTGACTCTGTCACCTTCTACAACGTTGCTAATCCCGAATTGAGATTCTAGTTTCTCAAACCATCGGTTTAAGCCTATAGCACCTTCAGTACCATGGAAGTTTTCATGAATAACTACACGGAATTCCTTGTAGTTGCATGTCTTGTTCTGAGAATAGTTGGATCCTAGGTTGTTCTCTTCTTGAGTGCTTGCAGCATGAGTCACAGCGGCAGTTGCGAGTGCTTCAGCAACTCTTGTGGCAATGAGTTGGTTGAGCATCTGAGTGTCAATGCCACTATTGATATCCACATTGTTTCGGTTGGTCGAACGGTTGACTGGAGGGTTCCGGTTGACAGTTGGGCGTCGTCCGGGTGCCATTTTCTATAAGAGGGACAATGAAAATGACAGTTATGACATGCACGAAAATTATACGTGTAAAGATATTACTACAAATGACATGTTTCTGCCACCCCCCCCCCACCCCCCCCCCCCACCATAAAACCCCCCCCCCTCTTTTATGAAATCAATACTATTATTATTCGCAAACACGATGTTTATTTCCAAGAGTACGGGAATACAAGAGTTCACTAGCCGTGACAAACCCATAGCTTAGTGGTTATACAAAGGATAGAAATAAAACTAGTTGTTGGTATGGTAGATTTGCTGGACCACTTCCTCGAGTGCCTCCTTCCTCTTCTGTCATGCTTCTTCCTGAGCATTACTAGCATGATCCTCCACATCCTCACACAATTGTCTAAGTTGAGTAATCAATTCGTCCACTGATAGTGCCTCCAACGAATTTTACTTAACTCGGGGCTTCACATCCCACAGTGTCATGAATGCTTCTAACTCCTCTAAACAGGCATTTGGGTAACGGTCCATGTCCTCGAGAATGGTATGTAACTGTCCTCTAAGGCGCATTGTACATACGGTCAAGGCTGGCACCGAATTCTGACCAGTTTCTGTTAGAGCTTCCTCTCTCTGGGTGGGGTCTATTTCAGCAATCATCCGCTGGTAAGCAGCCATCATGAATGGGGATGAAGGTAAGGGTGGTGGAGTAACAAGATCAAGTTGATAATCATCAAGGTTAATAGTAGAAATTCTAGCACGTTCAGCAAGATTTGGCTCAATAGGTGGAATAGTTAGAATTAAATTTACGAGCGGTTTGGTTTTGTTTTTTTATGTTATTTTTTTTTTAATGGTCTGATAGTCGGGGAAATGGTGATATAGATGGCAAAATAAGTAATCCTAGTGTAGGACATCTCCTGTGGTACACCTGAGGAGTGTGTCAGGGAAGTCTAGAGGACCAGTGTGGTGTTATCGGCTACATCTGGTTACCTCTCATACTCTCCTTGTGAGCTGTACGTCCTATGTGTATCCCACAGGTCTATTTTCTTTCGACAGACTGCAACAAGCAAAGGATCCCTCGCTAGTCTATATATCTAGATCCTTCCCCCCCGAGTTCGACTCAGAGAGTCGTCCTGCTCCGATAACTGTAAGTGAACTATGCTTTCGACCTATTCACAGGCCCTATAGACTTCTGCTCGCCATACAGTTCCACAAATACGCAGCTTGCGGAAGCCTGTTTAGATGCACATGTAACCATATTAAGTCCCTATGTATATGGTAAATTACACATGTAACCCATATTAAAGTATATGTATTCATATATGAGTCTATGATCACTGGTTACCCTTTTTTTAATCTGCAACTCCTTTGATTGTCTATTCCTTTGTGCCCTATTTTAAGAAATTAGCAATGACAGACAGTAGAAGCATAATAAGCATGTTTAGCAGATAGGTAGTTATAGTTTAGTGCTACCTAATGCAACCTAGTTCTCTATAGCTCAGGGCTCTGATACCAATCTGGCACACCCCAAAATAATCGTAGAGTTTAATCGAACCGAGGGGAGTGTGATCATGATTAACATACTTCAAGCGATATAGAACGACCACGTCTTAAATGAGTCGTTTTAAGAAAATTTAGATCACTAAAATAGGAAATAATAAATTGTAGTTAACATTTCAGCAGGGAGCACTCTACAATAGATAATACGACTCATTTTTAAATAGTACAAGTGTCTTCAGATAAACTAGTAAAAAATGATGCGTGCAATGGAGACTTCATATAGCATCTTCATTCTTAATACCTAAGAAAAACATTGCTAAAGTGTCAACATAAAGTTGGTGAGTTCATAGGTTTGTTTAAACAGAAAATGTAGTGTTATGGAATACAGAATTTCACCCCGCTATGACGAGATATAACAGATACAAATGGTTCATATAAAGATGCAAAAACTATGTGTCTAAGCGAAGTGGCATCCGAAGCTTAACATTTATGCGGACAATGAATGGAATGCCCTTGAAGGTGTCTAACCCAGGACACCCTAAATCTGTATTAAACAGGAAACTGTGTTTGCTTGACTATGTCTAGTCCAAGACTAACAGGGATTGTCAATCCGCGGATCTATCCATAACCTTTCGCGCTCACAACGATTGACGTCCATCGATATTCATGGCAAATAGCAACTTTGGGCTAAACGAGACTACCTAGACCATCAGTAATGAGTAATTGTTATGTGTTCACACGTTTAAAATAAGCAATGTTCTCACCCCAAAAGATGATTTAAAACAGTAGAGTAGGGGCTATAAAAACTCACCTTGTATCGGTCAAATCGATGGAGATTGGAAATGGATTAAGGCACGTCAAATAGCGACTCAGTCAAACACCTAAGTAATTATAACAATTACTGAGTCTACATTCTAAAATTAATGTATGCAATGAATTATGCAAATGGTTAAAAGACATAGCAGTTATATGGTAACGTTTTACGTTTTCAAAGGGTTGATTAAACCGTAGGCTCTAGGGATGATACACGACTACGCACCTATAAGTGTTTATACCTAATTTAATGTAAATATGGGTTTAAGATCACTATGGTCATATTTGTTAATACAATTTGGTGTTAATTAATATAACTATCATGATTAACGATATTGAATTTCATACATGTGTTTATCTTGTTCATTTATATACTTTAGTCATCACTTAAGTCTCGTATAATTATCCATTTTTATATGTCGTAGTTTACGTGAAATAGTCTAAATAATCTTTGTAAAACAAAATTTATTTACTTGTATTTATCCATTCTTTACATATTCTCAGTTTATAATTTATATCATGTGCTTCTATAATCCATAATTGTTTAAACTCAATTAAGTTTTGGAAAATATTTTTTTTATGTTAACTAGAACTAAAGAGGTACGAGCCTGGGGATAGTAACTCGTATCCTTGTTTAGTAAAGTTTGGTTCCATTGTTAACAATTATAAACCATCGACAAATATCGTTTCCAACTTATACTTGAAATTAGGCAGCCAACCCAATTGGTGCTCGAACCGAAAGTTCAATAGCTACGCATGAAATATATATCTAAAATTTACAAATGAAAGTAGTATAAATGTTTCTACGTCAACTTGTCGTAACCAAAATAATATGCACTCTTTTATATTACCAAAATTTATCACATGTGTGTATACATTAATCTATGTCCTACCACTTTTATTTTTCC
Organism: Tanacetum coccineum; assembly: GCA_026074375.1. NCBI lineage: Eukaryota > Viridiplantae > Streptophyta > Magnoliopsida > Asterales > Asteraceae > Tanacetum > Tanacetum coccineum. Next base: position 6,058 of record BQNB010086192.1, on the reverse strand, counting down.
TTTTTTCTGCTCACTGACGCAACAACAGTGAGTTTTTAAACTCACTGTTTTTAGTTTCATTTCCACCGTAGCAAGACTCACATGTATATATTATATTGTGCACCTGTTAGACTTCCTTTCTTTTTGCACTTTTTGCTGCCCAAACAGTTAGTAACAAACAGTGAGTTTTTTTTAAATCACTGTTTTCTTTTTTCTCCTTCCTCAACGAAACCCACAACACAAAATGTGTTACTACATATTTGCATTTTGCGACTTACAAGGTTAACAACAAGAAGGCTTAACTTCTAGTTACAAGAGCAAACTTTTATGCTCTTTAACAGACGCAACAGTGGTTGCGTAGCCACGTTTCCTTTCAACGAAATGCAACGCAACAACTATAGGAAAGTGGTACCCATCTATGACTTAGTGGTACGCCTCATGCGTTAGTCGTGTCAAAGGTTTATGAAGTATGGGTACGAACCAACGAACATGAGTCGTTTGTTTTTACTAGATTATATGACGCACCAATGGTGAGCCTGGCTCATGTTGTGGTTTCGCGTTGGGTCTTATGGTCATCCTCATGATCTTTTATAGGTCGAGGTCACATATCAGAAGTTCTACAATATTTTACGTAAAAGGTTTGTCGAGGGATCTTTTGGGTTTCTTGGTCACGACATGCTTAGGGTTTTTACAAGAATTTTATGTTTAATTACAGTGTATGCTAATCCCTAGCGAACCAATATAGCAAGCCTCATATGGTTTTAAGGTCACTAGGGTTTCGTTATTTTTATTACATATGGTACGATATTTACAAATGTTACTTCACGTTGTTATTTTATGTATGACACATTCAAACTTTTGTATGCATGGCTTATATACTAACCTTGATGGCTCTGCACATGCTAGGTCTGTAAGTATGTTTAGTCGAAAGATCGAGGAGAGTTGCTGCCATTGAAGGGTTATAGAGGAGGAAGTGTGGGATGAATTGAAATGGAGTGTTTTGGGTTCTATTTATAGTAGAACCACCCTTAGAGGCCAAAGGTTCCTTATGATCTGATCTAGGACATGTGTACAAGCTAGGGATGGATGTGGAGAGGCTAGAGGATGAGTTGTATAAGCTAGAAACTAGTTAGAAGTCTTTGGAGACTCCATGTGCTTGCCGCAACTTAACAAAAGACAAAGGATAATATTTATGAAGCTTGGTGACCAAGAGGATGAAGTGAGGTGCTTGTAAGCAGTTAGGGAAGTGAGGTGCTTGTCATGCAGGTGCTTGTGCACATGGTTGGTTATAAAATGGGTTAGAATTGAAGAAAAGGGTGTACGGGTCATGTTATGGTTCAGTTAGGGTTTATAAGAGTTTTTAAGCTTGTAATTCGTGTGTACTTGATTAAGAATGATAGATTACTGATCCTCGGACTTATATTAAGGATTATAATCAAAAATTGATAGGTGGCTTGGGTTAAAATGGGTAGAAAATGAGTTAATAAGTCGCGGGTTCCAATTAGGGTACGAAATGGTTTCTTTAGGGTTTTCAAGCTTCCAATTCGTGTACATTGCTAATATAATGATAGATATATGTTTACAAGACTCCTATTAAGAGTTATTAGCAAGAATTCATAGGTGGTTTGGATTTAGAATAGGTGAAAATGAGTAAACGGGTCGAATGTTCCATTTAGGGCACGTTTAGGGTTTCTTGGTTTTAATTCGTGTATAATGGTAATGAAATGATGAAATGATGATTGAATATGATTGATAATATTGTAATATAAGTTATTACAACTTATTTGAGTGTTGGTTGAGGTTTAGAATGGATAAAAAACAATAAACGGGTCCTGGTTTAAAAACTAACTCGGGTTAGGATTTCTAGGTTTCATTTCATGAAATCTTATGAAATGAGGATGATTATGAAATGTAAATGAAGTATATAACTTTCTTGTAACTTGTACTTGATAGATTGTACAAGATTGTTTAGGAAAACGGAGGTGAAACGGCTATTTTGAAGATCATGCTTTATGATTTGTACATTGTGCTTTATAAGACTTGTATTTTGACTTGGAGGGAGTTTATATTTCAAATGAGATGTTATATTACTTGTACATATGCTTTAGTAACTTGTACATTCACTTTAGATATTAACCTTTCATGAAATTAGGGTTTAGAGGTATACGATAACGGTTTAAAGCCCGTCTTGATATAACTTTGCAAATGGTACATTATATGAGTAATGTACTTTGTAATAATGATATTAAGATATTAACTTGACATGTTATGATGTTTGCTTGACATATACGAAGATAAGATTGATATAGGTAGGTTGCGTAAGCTTGTTAACTTTAGATATGCAAGTTACATTGCATATTGAGATATTGGTAATGCAAGTAATGTAATAAAGCGAAAAATTTCCCTGTGAAGAAGTGATATATTATATAACAGAGAGATATTATATTGGTGAAATTTGTGGGTTGTTATAAGTACACCCAGTAATCACAGGATTTTACACTTGTTTCGTGGTAAATTTGGCATTTCTCGAGTCTTTGGAGAGGCCTCATATGGCTACGAAAGAGGATATTCATGTTGCTCATATTTACAAGACAATGTGCACATCAGGTTAGTTTACCCTCCTTTCCTCATCTTATGTTTCAACAAATGGTCTTATGTCGCTTGTTTGACTCCCATTTTGGTTTTTGACTTTATCCAGATTAATAGCTGGGTATTTGGACTTGCATTTAAAGTGAATTACCTTGCCTATTTGCTTGATTAGTGCAGCTTTATAGTCATAATAATAAGCTTTTTGATATGCTTATCATATTAATCAGCTTTAGATCAGGTAGGTAGTTCTATTCATCTTTGTATATCCAGAAATTAGATTTGTCTCAATCTTCATGTTTGATCAGGGTCATAAGATAATGCGACTATACGCAAGTGCAACCCTTAGATGATTGCTACAATTTGTCGTAAAAAATGCAGTTTCGAGAGTGTTTGGATATAGTTATCAAGACTGTTAATCACATTATTGGCGACTGAAATAAGATAAGTAAATTCCTCTGCTTACTGAAAATGACTTATTTAAGAAGGCAATAAGAATATAAGTAGGTTTTGTTAGTCTCAAATCAGCCAAATGATCGAGAAGAGTCAACAAGAACGAGTTTGAAGGCATGGATGAATTTGGTGAGCTTTATCAAACAATATTGGGTCGAGAGAGGACTAGGAGAGGATATGTAGGAGTCGTTCAATGTGTTTGTCAAAATAAGGACAATTTTATCAATGGTGGAACGAGCTTAGGTCTGTATAGAGCTCGTTGGGTTTAAGACTAGGCCGGATCACAGTTAAGGTATGGTAGGCTTATGATCGAAGAAGGTGAAGATCAATGTGTTTGATCAAAAAATAAGGGACAATTTTATCAAGGTGGAAAGAGCTTAGGTCTTGTATTGAGCTCGCTTGGGTTTAAGACAAGGCCGTTCCAGTTAGGAATGTAGGCTTATGATCCAAGGAAGGTGAACGAATCAATGTGTTTGATCAAAATAAGGACAATTTTATCAAGGTGGAAGAGCTTAGGTCTGTATTGAGCTCGCTTGGGTTAAGACAAGGCCGGTCCATTTAGGAATGTAGGCTTATGATCAAGAAGGTGAACGATCAATGTGTTTGATCAAAATAAGGACAATTTTATCAAGGTGGAAGAGCTTAGGTCTGTATTGAGCTCGCTTGGGTTAAGACAAGGCCGGTCCATTTAGGAATGTAGGCTTATGATCAAGAAGGTGAACGAAGATGGCGATGGAATGGTTAAATACAAAGAGTTCAAGCAAATGATGAAAGCAGGTGGTTCTGCAGGCTTGGAAACTTCAATGTTTATCAACTAAGATAGTTGGTACTTCATAATGTAAATCAATCACCATGTTATTTTAGTATTGCATAGATATCCAAACTCAGTTTAAAATATAATTCATCATTGTAAGTTTGTATATTACTTTTTCATGGGTGATCAGAGAACAAACATTCGGTATACCATAGTTTATGTGCTTGATGGAAATATTTACTTTGCACTCTTTATGTAAATGTAATAAGTTCTTCAACTAATAATGTGTGTTATTTTCAGGGGCGGAGCCAGGATTTTTAGTTAAGGGTGTCCGACGTGCTTAATGCAAAAAGTCATAATGATAAAGGGGGCTCAATGTCAAAAAAATAGTAGAAAAACAGCTTGTAATATAGATAATTAATGAATAAATACGCTGATTAGGGGTGACTTAGCACTCACTAGTCCCCCTACTAGTTCCGCCCCTTGTTATTTTACTTTTTGTTTCGAATATGTCATGTTCAAACACAAACACATTTACTCACATTGTCTGAAACACTATAAATCCTAAAAGGTTGACGCACGAAGTTTGGTAGAAGCGATTGAAACCACCAAATAATAGTTGTGATTTAGGAAGTCTTTTATTATATATATACACATTTACCATTACATATAATGCCAAAAACAGTAACGGGCTACTGTTCATCGATGAACAGTGTATCCCACATCGGCTAGGCCCGATGGTTACTGTTCATCGCCCCAAAAAAAAAATTTATACCGGTGGTTACTGTTCATCGGCCGAAAAAAAAAAACTTTATACTCCCCTCTTCTTTCGTAAAAAATAAGAAGAAAAAAAAAAATTACGTTTACGACTTTCTATCGGCCTGGGCCAAAAAAAAAATTTAAACATGAGGCCCAATACATAAGGTCATATGAGAAAAAAACAAACTATTAAACATGAGACCGAAGAAATTAACCCGAACAAAAAAAATGCCCCGCAATAACGCACGAAAAAATAACGCCCGCAGCAACGCGCGGGTAATTTTTGCTTGTTGATATAAAAGGATCATGTATGTTCTTAATATTTAAAAATAAAAAGAACATGTATGATCTTAGATCTTAAAAGGTTAGTAATTTGTATAAAGTTGATGATTCATTATTGCATAGAATTTCTAATATCCAACTTAAACTTAAACTAATATCATGACAACCAACTCACTAACTAAAATAGATAGATATCTTTATGTTCTTAAAAATTATAACGCATTGTTCAAAACAAAAAAAATATAGCACACGAACCTCATCTCTCAGTATAACAAGTGTTTTATCGAAAAACAAAGCACGTGCATCGCACGGGCCTCGTGTTGCTACAAGGTAAAGACGGTTATGTAACACCCATAAATTACTCTTAGTTAATCTTCTCAATACTAATATGATTATATTCATCGTACACTAATTATCTCTTTTTACCTAAACAGCTAAACTATCAGTGTACCAAATGTTAAAACTAGGGGTGGTAATTCAGGTCACAGTCGGGTTGATGGGTTCGGATTGACAGGTTGAGAAAATCTTAACCCGAACCTAACATGTTTACACATAACCTAAACCTGACTCATTTAACCCGTATATATACTTGGGATGTCGGGTTAAATATGTTACATGTGTTCAATATGTTAAAAGGATTTCGGTTTGACCAATTTTACTCGTTTTATATAGAAAAGTTGACACGTTACATGTGTTAAACAAGTTAAACGGGTCGACTCGTTTAACCCATTTAACCAGTATAATAAAATATAAATAAATTTTAATTTAAGAAAAAATCTTAAACGGATTGGCGGGTCGACCCGTTTAACTTATTCTCAACCCAAATCAGACCTGTTTAATAAACGAGTTAAATAAGTCGACTTAAACCCGACCCGAAATCTATTTAGACTCAACTCGAACATGTTAATTTTCGTGTGAGTTTCAAATCAGATATCGTGTCGTGTTAGAAATTACCACCCTAGTTAAAACCACAAACTTTTTTTAATTTTGGCAATTTTCCATAGAACACACTAAAAAAGCAAGGGTAACTCCGTCATTTCATCTCAAAACGGTAAAATCGTTTATCTGTGCTTCCTATCCCCCACTCACTCACCTACTTTTTTTCTCCTCCCACTCTTGACGACCCTTGTCCCCCCTCTTCATGTTTCTCACTCACCCTAAAACTTTGTTGTCCCAAAAACCTTAATGTTCAACAACCAACAAAAACAAAACAAAAAAGAATGACAGATTCATCATCCTTAAACA
>BQNB010086191.1:7975-28264 GCA_026074375.1 Tanacetum coccineum | reverse complement strand
GGGTTTTAACGGGACATACATACACTAGTTGTTTGCATTAGTTAGTTTGACTAGATGCTTACATGATTCATATATGTGTTCATATTATAGCACTCACGTTACTATGAGGGTCTTATGTATATATATAAAGATGAGTTTGCATTCTTTCATACATACTCTACAATTATTTATATAAGGGTTATTTATATAAATAGGAGAACATTTCTTTAGGCAAGGTAGCACTATAAGCTTGTAGGTCCTAAACGCTACCTAAACATTAAGCTATCGAATATGATATCTTACCATCATTCATTTATGCCATGAGCGCATATTCATATTTACCATACCGGTCATATATAATATACTTATATAAGTTAAGTTTTGCTCGTTGCAAGCAGGCATGTTTTCACCATGGACGGTTACCTACACGTCTGTCTATATTAATTTTGAGCCATAGAGATTCCAGTAAGCTTCTGACGAGGAGCTAGAGGCACCAATGGAGGATCAGCCTTTACCTGTGGATGCCTCACCTACAGCCCTATCACCGGGCTACATTGCTGACTTCTATCCGGAGGAGGATGAGGAGGACCCTGAGGAGGATCCTGTTGACCATCCTATCGACGGAGGAGACAATGATGATAATGAGTCATCTGATGATGATGACAATGATGATGATGTTGTGAAGGATGAGGAGGACGAGGAGGAGGAGGAGCACCTAGCTCCGGCCAACCCTTCTGTTGTATCTATATATGATCTTGTCCCCTCAAGCTAAGGATACATAGGCATTTGAGACTGATGAGTCTGCTTCTACACCACCCACCTCTCCATACCATATCATCTTGTTTTCTAAGTCCAAATCCCATACAGTACATATGTCTATTTAACACCATACTCCACGATCACCATCTGTTGAGGCATGCATTACCAAGTTTGCTGTTGTACTGCCTTCATCATTACCACCACCACCAGAGAATATTAAGTCACTTAAAGATAACATAAGAGTCTAGCATCTAGAATCTTGAGAGGCACCCTGGCCCATAGATAAATAGATTTGTCAGTGTAGCTCGTTTTGTATTATATCCCACTAAACTTGAGTAATACTCGGTTGGTAGCGTTAATGAAAAGCTTGTACTCTTTTACTCAGGTAAAACGATGTATTAAGTATTAACCTACGCTGTTGGTTATGATCATGCTACTGTATGATGTGGATTTATTTATGCCATGGTTGCTGTTATCTTATATCTCTGCATGACGTGGTCTCACCTTACATATATGTTGTAATCATGGAGTGTCATGATTTGTCCTTGGATGAAACTTCATATACATTTTATTCCCTGTGATCTTCAGGAAACGATGACAACTGTTAATCAAGGGATGAGTGTTGAGGAAATTGAGCGGGTTGTAGCCCAGCGAGTGGCTAATACTATCAAGGCTATTGCTATGAATGTGGGAATCAAGGGCACTGCAGGAGTGATTGCCCGGAGCAAAAGAACTGAAACCATGAAAACCAAACTAGAGGTGCTAGAGCACGTGGAGTGGTGCATACCTTAAGAGAAGGGGAAACCGATCAAGACCCTCACAACATTAAAGATGAGATCAAAGCTTAAAAGAGAAAGTTGGCTCGCCTTGCCTAGCAAACCCTAAGTTGGAGCTATCTTAAACTTTATTTCCTTAGGAATTCTCGTTGTATTTCCCTTAAATTTCAGTTGTACGAATGATTTCAAATTATCGTGTTATGAGAATTTCGTCAATATTAACTTAGGTTCCTTACTTACTCTTACGAACTACTCTCTCGAATATCATGAAATTATAACGCTATTTTGACGAAAATGAGCAATGCATCGTTAGTCCTCAATTATACATAGCCTGATCAACTATATAAAATTCAGGGAAGGTACCATCCATGCAGAGAGTACAGTCCCACCTAAAAACCTCTTGTTAAGAAAACAATTTTCTACTTATATCATGTTTTGTGTGCGTATTCATAGAACGCGTTTACTTTTGGAAATCGAATTAGTAACCATATCAACTAAGCAGACCTTCACTCCGTCTTACTATAAAGTTGGCATCATCTTATACCAAATCTTAAGCCGAGAAGCCAAGACACATTACTAGTCGCCCTAAGACAATTTCGCTATCGAATTTGCTCACCGTTAGAGAATTTACTAAATCACCCATTCAAAATCAACTTAATACCCGTAGAACTTGGTAGTTCGATGCTATAAACGGGTATGATTGTTTTCGAAGTACCAAGCGTCATTGTGTTGCCGAGAAATTGTCCACATTTCCACTGGGGAAATAAACCTTAATCAACATGGTGACGGAGTAACCCGGAAGATGCGACCACGATTTAATATCATTTCGTGCACGAAAACGCAAAAAAAAAAAAAAAAAAAAAAAAAAAAAAAAAAAAAAAAATAAAATAATAAACGAGTACATGGCAAAAAAGATTTCCTAACTTTGGCACATGTCCACTGCAAAGAGGTTAAGGACAAGTCGGAGAAGAAGCGACTTAAGGGCGTACCAATAGTTCGAGACTTTCCCGAAGTATTTCCTGAGGACTTTCCTTGGTCTTCCTCTAGGACTCGACAAGTGGATTACAAAATTGAATTATGGTACCTGGTGTTGCATCTATAGCACGGGCACCTTATCGATTAGCGCCTTCCGAGATGAAAAAGAGATATCTGAGCAACTTGAAAGAGTGTTCCGACCAAAGGCTTAATAAGACCCAGCTCCTCTACCATGGGAGCTCCGGTCTTGTTTGTCAAGAAAGAAAGACGGATCATCCGATTGTGCATTGATACCGGGAATTGAATAAACTAACGGTGAAGAACCGTTATCCGCTCCCAAGAATTGATGATTTATTTGATCAGCTTCAAGGGTCGAGTATCTACTCGAAAATTGACCTAAGGTCAGGTTATCACCAATTGAGGGTTCCATCCAAGTTTCTCTAACAATCCAACCCACATCTCACTTATTGTTCTTGGTTGATTCATTAGATTACTAGTATTCTACACACATTTTCCTATTAAATGTGCATTGAGCTTTCTTTGAATTGGTGTAGTTCTGGTGCAAAACGTCCCGCAGCGAAGCGCAATGTGTTTACAATGACGATCTTTGTAGCGCAAGAAGTAGATACATACAACCATCTCAAGTGATTTTTGGTGCTCAGTTAGTGCATAATTTGTTCCGTTATCCTATTACTTGGCTGCAATCTGCATAATGTTTATTCGGAGAAGAAAGGTCATATCAAAAGGTAAATCTATCACATTTCGCTAATAGAAATTCCTTGATTGGCGTCCATTGTTAGCATATCATGCATGATATGAAAGTAGCTACAGGACATCTCTTTGGTTTAGTTTATCTGTGGAGTTCCTGTAGCTAAGTTTATTAGTCTGGCAAGATTAGTTTATTAATTTACTCTTAGGTGTGTTTGATTTAATACTGTAATGTACGTTAGTAAACCGTAGAGTTAAGAGTTAGCGTTGATACAAAATGGAGTTTGAATGATTGAATGTGTCCTTAGTGGCATCGAGAGTAGTCCTATACTCTCGGTAAGCACCTTCTTATTACAGAGATGTAGTGGGCTTGATGTGCTAGCCCCGTATATAATTATGTTATCATATATATTTTATGATTAGAATAGTGCAGATATTAGTGGTAATCAGATTATATGTGGGTGCAATAAAATAAGCTGGTTATTGGAACTTTAAGGGGGTGTTTGGGATTGTTGATCCAAAACAACTTATATGATTAATTGTGAGTGACATAAGGTGGGTTGAATGAGAATCTTGAAATGTCTGTTTATTGTGTTTTGAAAAATCAGGATAATCAAAGGATTTATGAAACCTTTTAGTTCATACATGTTTTTGTCTTCTAGGGTTTAATTCTTTTGTTGGTTTTGCTTTGTTTTGCGGTTTTTTTGGTTTTTTTCTTCCAAATCTTAGAAACCATTTGAATCCTTTTGCCATGTCTGACGTCATAGTAGCATGTGATATCTGGGAGTTGTAAATAATTAAAACGGTGATATGATGTAAAATTACATTGAACGTCAACTGTTAGTTATGTGTTTGACTTGGGAACTTTTGATATGATACCTGATTAAAAACGCTACAGTCAAAAATTACATAGAACGTCAACTGTTAGTAGTATGCAACATAAATATGAATATAACACAGCTTTATACCGAGTTACTTTTAAGTTAGTATAAGCACAAATATGGAATTTATGACGTGACAGTATGATTTTAAAACAATGCAGGAATGATTATCTATGTTGTCTGACAATATTAGTCTAAGGTGTTTGGCTAAGCTTAATTTTAAAGGGCATTGATCGAGGATCAGTTGCGAGTAATGACGTTAATGGGAGTCTGAAACTTGCATAGAACTTAGAATAGCTCACTTATCATCACGTACAATGGCTTACATGGAGGTACTGACAGTAGACGCCTTCATCATCTCAAAGCGGTTTGTTTCAGTCTCCATTACTCACAGAGTAACAACCAAGCAGGTAGTAGTCGCTGGTAGTAGCTCAAAAGCGGTGAGTAGTACTTTGTGATTCAGGTGTCATTTACCCAAAACACCTTTTGTCCAGTTTCAAAATAACAATATTTAGTGCCAAATGCGATGACGCTTATCTTATTTCGTGTGCAGGCCTTATGTAATTGTCGCACGATGGTTTGTTTCACCTAAGTAACATATTAGTGGTCGAGGTAATTTTGTACTTATTTGTTTCGCTTGCATTTATCAATGGTTCAATCAGTTGGGGATGAAAAAGGGGTGTTTGGGACCGCTTATTAAAAGTGGTCATCGTCTTTTCGGATTACCCGTTTGGAGTTGCGAATTCCAAACTGCTTATTAACTCGCATATCATCAGATAACCAATTTTACAGGACTTAACACAAACTCCTAAACGTTTTAAAGTTCTTTGTTTTTGTTTAAAGTTTTCAACTTTATATGCCTTTACTAACAAAGTTTTTGAGAGCTTAAGTAGTGTGTTCAATGACAACGCTTCAGGTAGAATGTTTTGTGTGAAGCAACAAGATACATGAATGTTTGTTTCCCTTCCCTAATATATGTTCCACCTTGCATCAGGGTCACACTAATGCATGACAGCGCTGGATTTGGAAGTTCAGCGTGCGTACCCTACCAGTTTTAAACTTGAAGGTAAAACTTCCGACCACATGTAGAATATGTTATTTTAGATTTTCTTTTTACATAGATATTGCCTTTTTTAAATTAGACAATCGTCTCAACCATTCTCGCCAAGAAGTTAGACACAAACCAACCAAGACAGGACACTACAAGCACCGCAGCAGAAACAAAAACAACTACACTCGAAAAAAAGAGAGAAGACTAAACAGCAGGCAATTCCTCTATAATCTGCAAAAGAAACACTCATCTATGCATATGCTTTTGGATATAATGTAGACGATTAGTCTGTTTAACACAACACGTTTCTACTTTTTGTAACAGGTAGATGCAACCCAAAACATCTAATGTAATCACTTAGCCTTTTCAAGCAGATATGCTTTAGTAATGATATAACTTACTCTCTCTTTACTTTTTGTAAAAACGCAAAGAAATTACAAAAAAACATGCGCTCCGCAGCGAAGCGCGGGTTAAAAACCTTGTTCCAATTCATCTCGTATGACATATATAATAAATATGAAGTTTGGGGATTTGACAAATTTGGCCCCTCATCGTCTTTGACGCAAAACAAAAAGTCCTTATAACTTAATAATAATTAAGCACTTTTAGTCCCCGTACTTGATAAAACTACGACGTAGTTATTGTGTCGAACTACGCCGTAGTTCTTCCTACGCAGCATTTCCATCTTTAGCAAATATCAGCTACGGCGTAGTTCCTACGGGCCAACTACGTCGTAGTTCTTTGTCAGCATAAATCTCCTTGCCACTAATAATTAACTACGGTGTAGTTATAACGGGTCAACTACGCCGTAGTTGTGACGTCAACATAATTCCTTTTCCAACAATGATTAGCTACGGCGTAGTTGTTCTGTTGAACTACGTCGTAGTTCTTCCTAAATGCGGTTTTTCTTGTTGTTTGTCATTTTTTCCATTTTTCGCATATTTTTTGTTTCAAAGCCTTAATTATTCTGAACCTGAAATATAAACGAATTAAGTACCAGATTCATTTAAAAATCATCTAAACAAGGCAATAAACGCGAGAATTTGATATATAAAAGTATTAAACATTTGATATTATCAATACAAACGTCATAAAAAAGTGTACCTAAAGCAATGCACGGAAAATGTTCTTGTCAGAATAGTTGGACATTCTTTAAATAATCGTCTAACACGAATTTGCTATTACAAATGGGGTAGGTTATTAAAACCCCTCATAAAACATTATTTGTACCACCTATAATTTTGTGTTTTTTGATTTTATTATATAATTTTGTTTTTTTATAAAACTATGAAATGAAAAGCGCGAAACAAAAAAATATAAAGTTTATTTATTATTTTATTTTTTCGTATATCTGGGTTTCCGACTCGACATTGCGAGCCGACTAATCCCAGGGCGACTACCCTTTTGATAGCACGGAGTCGACGCAAGTGAACCTTTCTGGCCAATGGGGATTAATTTTCTCCCGATGGTTCGAAACCCAAAACCTTTAGGCACTTTCGTCCTAAGAGGCTAAGCCCAAAAGTATAAAGTTTTAAAATGTCAAAAAATATGAAACAGAAACTGATTAAAATTGTTTTGTACTAAAAACAAAGGGATAAAGAGAATGAGGTTGGTTATTTGTACACCCCCCCCCCCCCCCCCCCACCCCCCCCCCCCCCCACCCCCCCCCCCCCCACCGCCCCCCCCCCCACCACCCCCCCCCCCCCCCCCCCCCCCTCCCCCCACCCCCCCCCCCCCCCCCGCCCCCCCCCCCCCCCCCCCCCCCCCCCCCCCCCACCCCCCCCCCCCCCCCCACCCCCCCTCACCCCCCTCCCCCCCCCCCCCCCCCCCCCCCCCCACCCCCCCCCCACCCCCCCCCACCCCACCACAACCCCCCCCCCCCGCTCCCCCCCCCCCCCCACACCCCCACCCACCCCACCCCCCCCTCCCCCCACACCACCCCACCCCCTCCCCTCTCCCCCCTGTTTTTTCGGGGTTTTTTTTTTAATTTTGTTTATGTTATAAAACTGTGAAACACAGAATCTGGAATGAAAATAATAAAGTTTAACAAGTCAAAAGTGTTAAACTGTTAAAAAGTACGGAACATAAACTGATAAAAAATTGTGTTGCACTGTAAACAGGAAGACAAAAGACATCAAAAGTACGGAACATTTGTACTTTCGATGGGTCAATGGTACCAATAGTAGCACCCAAAGAGAATATTTTGTATTTTTTCAATACTTTTTTAGTGTGCTAGGAGTACTAATCTATACTACTATATAAAGCATTTATAATGTGAGACCCATTAAAAATTAAAATAAGGAGATGCAATCTTGACCACCCATCTCATTTTAGGGAATCACATAATAAAGTGACACGTGTCACATTTTGATTAAAAAATCATCTTTATTTTCAAATTGAAATATATTTTTATCAATTTAATTTTATTAAGATCTGATTTCACCATATTTTTAAAATTTTTGTGCTTTTTATTTCAACATCCATTTTGATATACTTTTATAATTTTTTTTGTTTTTACATTTTTAGTGGGTTTAATTTATGTTTTATATTTTTTACAACTTTAACTTTAATTAAATATAAACTTGATACGTTAAAACTATATATTTTTGAAGAGAGTGTTGTCTTTTTGCATGCGAATGATGATGTTAACATGATGTTGCGGGAAAGCTACGAAAACCCCAACGAACACATACATTCAAAGTGTTGTGAAACGAAATTACTAAGCGGGTAAAAAATTGCGTAAAAAGTTACGTTAGTAAAGTTTCTATTGCCGCCGCTATGCGCGGGTAACTAACTAGTAGTAATAGTAAGCATTACAAATTTGTACAGAGGTTTATTAAGTAGTCAAATCTTGAAAAGGCTTCCTGTCGGCTAGCTACAGAAACACATGATTAGGCAATTATTCTAAATTTTATAATTAGGAATCGTATCAAAGCGTTTGATTAAATAAAGAGAACTCTAGCTATACTGGTTTATACTAATGTATTTGAACAAGCTCTTGATCATAATTGTAACGCTAATTAGAATGGGTGTAACTGTGAGTCACCAGCTCGTTGATGACTATCAGAAACGCGTCCTCTTTATAAAATGCTTCCCTACTCAAGTGTCGTTGCGAAGAAATGCAGAACTCGGGGATGGACCGATCGATCGACTTGTATGTTGTCGTGTTTGTATGAGTCGTGATGTGGTGTATATTTATGTATGATTGAGTATATTTTAGTGATGGCGTTGATTATGTCATTACGCTATGTTAATAGTTATTTTGGTGGCGAAGAGAGAGATTCGTGTTACGTTGAGTTGGCGATAATAACGCTACATTCTACCTATAAATTTTCAGTCAAAGATCATATAACATAATGAACATAATATTATTAGCCAAAAGTTCAATATAGACCCAATATTTGTCATAGACCCAATGAACCAATCCTAGCGACTCATTTTTTTCATGAAAATAAAAAAACTCACTTTCCACCTCTTTTTTAAAAATTAAATATCTCACACACTGTTAATCGTTACGCAAAACAAAACATATCATCGCGACGAGAATTAAATTATCTTTCTATAGATGGGCGACACTATGTACTTTCGACGAACTTTTTTTATGATTTTATGAAGTCATATACGATTTTATGAAACCATATATGATTTATGAAATCATATATGATTCGTCATACGAATCATATATGATTTTCGCAATTCGTGACTGAAACAAAATTGAAAAAAAGTTCGTTGGAATCACAAATCATATATGATTTTATATGATTTCATAAAATCATATATGATTCGTTATACGAATCATATATGATTTTCGCAATTCGTGACTGAAACACAATTGAAAAAAAGTTAGTTAGAATCACAAATCATATACGATTTTATGAAATCATATACGATTTCATGAAATCATATACGATTTCATGAAATCATATATGATTCGTTATACGAATCATATATGATTCGTTAATCATATATGATTTTCGCAATTCGTGACTGAAAAAAAATATCGAAAAAAAGTTCCTCGAAAGTATATCGTGTCACCCATCTACTGAAAGATAAAAAAATACTCGTCGCGATGGTGCATTTTTTGTCGTGTGACGATTTACCGTTTGTAAGATATTTTATTTTTAAAAAAGAGGTGGAAAATAAGTTTTTTTATTTTTGATGAAAAAATAGATGGTTGAGATTGATTCATTAGATCTATGTCAAATAATGAGTCTATGTTGATCTTAACTCAATATTATTAAACTAGCCATACAAATTTTATATATGTATATCTACTGCGGCTTATAATAGATCTGATATATTTATTATATGAGTTTTGTTAACAATAATCTTATGGGTTGTGTTTAAGGCTTATTATTTTATAAAAATAACATTTAGTGAACGGATTATTTTCACGTATTTAATGATTATAATTTTAGAAGGTGTTGCTAAACAAAGAATGTTTCAAGTTAATTAATACTCTCCCGTTCTATTTTTATTGTCTATGTTTTCTTTTTTAAATGACTTAATTTAATTGTTCACTACTAAAAATAAATAGGGAAGTTTGATCAAGTTTACTATATTACCCTTATTTGAAATTATTATTACACACTTTAAAGAACACTTTAATTAATTAGCTAAGGGTAAAACTGTTATTTTGTCAAAAAGAAATAAAGTGAAAACAGTAATAAATGAACTTATGGTTTAATTGTCCCCCTTATGGCGATTTTCCAAACCCTTACATCTTTGATCGTTGATCTTTTTTCCTGTTTGATCACCAATCACTGAATAACATCTGATTATTGAGATTAATCTCTGATTTGCATCCTTTAATCTTTCGGTATTGGGTTCGACGTGTCATTAGGTTAGGGTTATGATTTCGATCGGTAACCTTTACCTTTTTTTTTTTTGTTTTTTTCTTTTCCTTTTCATAGTTTTTTTAACTATAACCTTAAAGTTTTAATTCCAGATACTTAATTTGTAGTGATACTAGTGATGTACTTTGTTTTGAACGTTTATTCGCATGTTATGTAATTTTATTCCGCTAATCGAGAATGTGACGATTGAAACTTGACTTATTTGTTTACTTTTACTTTTGGTATTTTAAATTTGAACTTTGACATTTCAAAAGGATGTTATATAAATTTATATTTGATGATCGAGAATGAAATAAAATATTTTGACATCGTTTATCCTTGCTAACGACCTTATAAATTGGTAAGAACATACGATCTCGATCCGATCTTACGATCTCGATCTTGCAAAGACAAAAACGATCCCAAGTGGGATCGCGATCTTGACAGCCTTGGTTTCAAGTTAATTAATACTCTCCCGTTCTATTTTTATTGTTCATGTTTTCTTTTTAAATGTCTTAATTTAATTGTTCACTACTAAAAATAGGTAAGTAAGTTTGATCAAGTTTACTATATTACCCTTATTTGAAATTATTATTACACACTTTAAAGAACACTTTAATTAATTAGCTAAGGGTAAAACTGTTATTTTGTCAAAAAGTAATAAAGTGAAAACAGTAATAAATGAACTTATGGTTTAATTTTCCCCCTTATGGCGATTTTCCAACTCCTACATCTTTGCTCGTTTGAATCATTTTCCTGTTTGATCACCAATCACTGAATAACATCTGATTATTGAGATTAATCTCTGATTTGCATCCTTTAATCTTTCGGTATTGGGTTCGACGTGTCATTAGGTTAGGGTTATGATTTCGATCGGTAACATTTACCCTGTTTGATCACCATTCACTCAATATCGCTCGATTAGGGTGATTCAACTTTGATTATTGATCTCTAATCTTCTTTTATTTGGTTCGACGTGTCTTTTTTTTTGTCGTTTCGTCTTCTTGGTTCTGTGTTCATTATGGGTGATAGTAGATCGTTTAAGTCTAAGGAGGATCTTACCATGAAGATCTCTAATTCGATTTTTGTTACGAACTTCCCTGATCACTTTTCTTCTCAAGGTCTTTGGAAGGTTTGTAATGCATATGGTAAGGTAATTGATGTCTACATTCCCCTAAAAAATCCAAAGCTGGGAAAAAATTCGCTTTTGTTCGTTTTATAAAGGTGGACAATTTGGATCGTCTCATTGGTAATCTTTGCACTATTTGGATTTGTCGGTTTCACTTACATGCTAATCCAATCAGATTCCAAAGGGAATCTAGGGTTTCTACGGCTCAGCAATCAAAGGGTAAGGTGGGTTTCTCTAATAGTTCTTTTGCCTCGGTATTGAAAACTGGCACTCAAAACCCTAAGATGGCTTATGATCCCTCTCCTACTATTGTCCTTGATGACTCATGTTTTTTAGACAAAGATATGTCGTGTTCTCTAATGGGGAAAATAAACGATATCAACGCTCTATCAAACCTTTATGCTCTTCTTGCCAATGAAGGTTTCGATAAGGTTAATCTCACGTATTTAGGTGGATTCTGGGTTTTGATTGATACGGGTTCCACTACTTCTAAAGAGAAAATGTGCAAGCATGTGGGGGTGGCGTCCTGGTTTCATGAACTTCTTCCTGCAAATGACTCTTTTGTCAGTGAAGATAGATTGGTATGGGTCTCTGTTGAAGGCCTGCCTATCAAAACGTGGACTCATAAGACGTTTGACAAAATTGTCTCACCATGGGGTTCCCTTTCAGAAGTGGAAGATGAAGAGGATTCCTCATTGCCATATAAGAAGCTGTGCGTTATCACTAAACCTCATATCTTAATTGATAACAAGATTAAAGTTATTGTTAAAGGGCGTGTATATTGGATTCGTGTTAAGGAACTCGAAGCTTGGTCTCCTGATTTCAGCAATTACCTGAGTGATAACGATACTGAAGAGGATGAATCAGATGATGAAAAAATGGATCAGGGTAGTGAAAAAAATGGTACCAACTGTGAAATTGACAAGGAAAATGAAGTTGATCATGTCTCTGAGTCAAGCTGCATGAACGTAAATGGTGTTGTTTCTGAGAATAATGGTATGAGTCAGGACTCAAAAAATACATCGGAAGATCCTTTTGGAATATATAATATTCTAAATAGGAAACCAGATAACAGAGATTCAAAAAGCGACGATCCAATTTTCCCTCCAGGATTTACTCCGGTTGATGAAAATGAAAATGTTGGGGATACCAATGGAGATAGCATAAACCAACCAATGGAGGATTTGCAAACTAACAAGGAAGGTCTCTCTAGTTCAAAGAGTGGGAACCATCGTATTCTGAATCTTAAACCAGGAGGTTCTATTTTGGAAGTTATGGAGAGTTTGGTGGAGATTGGCCAAACTATGGGTTATAACATGGAAGGATGTGTAAAGAATATTGAGGCCATCATTGGTGACCAGGGAGAATTTTAGTTTTTACGATGAACTTACTTTCTTTAAATATTCAAGGTCTTGGCCAATCGGCTAAGAAATGTTGGATTCAGGAGATTAATAGGAAACATAAGGTCAATTTTGTTACCATTCAAGAAACTAAAATGGAGGATATTGGCCTTTTTACCGTCCAAGCTTTATGGGGTAGTTTTTCTTATGATTTTGCATTTAGTCCTTCTGTTGGGAGTTCTGGTGGTATCTTATGTGTTTGGGATCCAAACATGTTTATTAAAGATAGTGTGTCTATCTCGGATTCTTTTTTGGCTATTAGAGGTACGTGGGTTCCTACTTCTACTAAACTACTTATAGTTTCCGTTTATGCGCCTCAAGATTTATCTGAAAGGAGAGTTCTTTGGGAGTATATTGGCCACTTGATTGAGTTATGGGATGGAGAATGTGTTATTTTAGGTGACTTCAATGAAGTCCGTACGGAACAAGAGAGATTTGGTACCGTTTTTAATGCTTTAGGAGCCAACGCTTTCAATCAATTTATTGCTTCAGCGGGTCTTGTTGATCTTCCTCTCGAAGGGTATTCTTTTACTTGGGCCCACAAATCTGCCTCGAAAATGAGTAAACTGGATAGATTTCTAATTTCAGAAGGTTTGCTCTCGGTGTTTCCTTCCTTATCAGCTATCTGTCTTGACAGACATCTTTCTGATCATAGACCTATTCTTATGCGTGAGCTGGTAGTTGATTATGGGCCGACTCCGTTTCGGATTTTTAATTCTTGGTTCTCTAAACCAGGATTCGATAAATTAGTTGAAGATTCGTGGAATAATTCGACTTTTGTGGAGACTAATTACATATCTCTCTTGAAGAAAAAGTTTCAGGCTCTAAAGTCAGCAATCAAAACTTGGAGTAAAGAGGAGAAGCAACATTCAAATGCGGCGAAGTCATCTATTATGAGTCGTCTTGTAGATTTAGATAGACTTTTTGATCAAGGTAATGGTACTGATGACCTTGTGAACGAACGGACTGTCCTTTTGAAAGATCTCCAAGATATTCATAATCGTTCGTCGCTTGACATGGCTCAGAAGGCAAAAATTCGTTGGTCTATTGAGGGAGATGAAAACTCTAAATACTTTCATGGTATTCTCAATAAGAAAAGATCTCAACTTGCAATTCGTGGTGTTCTTGTTGAAGGGGATTGGATTGATGAGCCTGCTAAAGTGAAGAATGAATTCCTTAACCATTTTACTAATCGGTTCTCTAATCCTAATGGTCCTAAAATATACCTTGGCTCGCAAATGTTAAAGAATTTAACTTTGGAACAGGTGGAGGATCTAGAAAGAAGCGTTACTTATGATGAGATCAAGAGAGCGGTTTGGGATTGTGGTACCAACAAATCCCCGGGTCCTGATGGTTTTACCTTTGATTTCATTCGTAGATATTGGAAAACCATCGATAAAGATGTGGTGAAAGCTGTGGAGGAATTTTTTGTTTCTAGCAATTTCCCTCCTGGTAGTAATGCATCGTTTATTACGCTTATTCCCAAGACGCAAGATGCTAAAATGGTTAAGGACTTTCGTCCCATCAGTTTGATTGGTAGTATCTACAAAATTATTGCTAAGATTTTGGCTAACCGGTTGAGTTTGGTTATTTCGGATCTTGTAAGTGATGTTCAGTCTGCCTTCGTTTCAAACATGCAGATTCTCGATGGTCCCTTTATTCTTAATGAGCTTATATCGTGGTGTAAATCCAAGAAGACTAAGGCTATGATCTTTAAGGTTGATTTCGAAAAAGCTTTCGATTCGGTGAGGTGGGACTTCTTAGACGACATTCTTGACAAATTTGGTTTTGGTGCTAAATGGAGAGGTTGGATTCAAGGATGTCTAAATTCAGCCATGGGGTCTATTCTCGTTAATGGTAGTCCGACTTCTGAATTTAAATTCCATAAAGGATTGAAGCAAGGTGATCCTTTATCCCCTTTTCTTTTTATCTTGATTATGGAAAGCTTGCACCTTTCGTTTAATCATATTCTAAATGTTGGGCTTTTCAAAGGAATTCAAATTGACAACTCTCTAACCTTGTCGCATTTGTTCTATGCTGATGATGCGGTGTTCATTGGTAAATGGGATAAGTCTAATCTTATTACTATTGTTAATATGCTTAAATGCTTCTTCTTGGCGTCGGGGCTCAAGATCAATATCCATAAGAGTAAACTCATGGGTATTGGCATTCCTCATGAGGAAGTTATTTCGGCTGCAAACTTCATCGGATGTGTTATTTTATCCATGCCTTTTAATTATCTTGGGGTTAAGGTGGGTGCTCATAACTCCAGAAGTAGTTCTTGGGAAGAGGTTATTGCTAAACTCTCTTCTCGTCTTTCGAAATGGAAGCTTAAAACCCTTTCTATTGGTGGTCGTCTCACGCTAATAAAATCGGTTCTAAGTTCCATGCCTCTTTATCACATGTCGATTTATAAAGTCCCCTTAGGTGTTCTTAACAAAATGGAATCCTTACGACGAAACTTCTTTAATGGTGTTGATAATAAGGAGCGGAAATTGTCTATCATTGGGTGGAAGAAAGTCTTGGCTTCAAAGAATAAAGGGGGTCTTGGTGTCTCTAGCCTCTTTGCCCTTAACCGAGCCCTCTTATTCAAATGGATTTGGAGGTTCATTTCCCATGAAGCATCTTTATGGTCTCGGTTCATTAAGGCTATGTATGGAGTTCGTGGCTCTCTTGATAATCCAGGTAGCTTATCTCGGAACTCTCCATGGTCTGACATTATTAAAGAAGCAGCTTCCCTATCTCTTAAAGGTATTAATTTCCTATCCTATGTAAAGAAAAAAGTGGGTAATGGTGAACATACTTCTTTTTGGGAGGATGTTTGGCTTGATGATCACCCTCTGAAGTTATCATTTCCTCGTTTGTACGCTTTGGAATGTGACAAGGAAGTTAGTGTAGCTGCCAAACTTATCGACAGTTCTTTGACTGGTTCCTTTAGACGAAATCCTAGAGGTGGAATTGAAGAAGAGCAATATCTTCTGCTTGTGGAAAAAGTTGCTTCGGTGATTCTGTCTAATAGTAATGATAGATGGACTTGGTCTCTTGCTTCTTCAGGAGAGTTCTCGGTCAAGTCTGCTCGCATTCATATTGATGATATCCTTCTGCCTTCGGTTGGTTCTGTTACGAGATGGGTTCACGCCGTTCCAATAAAGATCAATGTTTTTGCTTGGAAGGTTTGTTTAGATAAGCTCCCAACAAGGTTTAATTTGTCTCTCCGAGGATTAGATATTCCCTCTATTCTTTGCCCCGTCTGTCACTCAGCTGGTGAATCAAGCTCGCACCTTTTCTTCTCATGTAATGTGGCGCGTCATCTCCTGATGAAAATTGCTAGATGGTGGGAGTTGGATGCTTTTGATTTTCACTCATATGAAGATTGGATCTCCTGGCTTACTTCCCTTCGTCTTGCAAAAGGTCTTAAAGCTGTTTTGGAAGGAGTCTTTACGTGATGTGGTGGTAAAAGAAGTTTATTTCGAATACAAAGTGTTCTGTTTAGCACCGCTCACCCGCGTCTAGAGTTGCTTTTCGATGAGATTGTCTTAATGTCTTACACTTTGTGTTCGAGTAGATGTAAAAGTAGATTTGATTGGATCATTTGGATGAAATGTCATAGTTCCTTAACTTTGTAATGTTTCTAGCTTCTTGCTAGCTTTTTTAATGCAACTCGCCGTTCCAAAAAAAACATATTGCAATCGTAACTGGAAAATACTCATCAAAACATCGCTATATACATCAAATTAACCATGTATGTTTAGCATCTCAACTTTTGCTAGGGATGGTTATTAAGACCCCTTCTAAAACACCATTTGTATCATTCATCTTTTTTCATTTTTATAATTTTGTCTATATTATAAAACTGTAAAACAAAAGTGCGGAACAAAAACTATAAAGTTTAACAAGTTAAAAGTATTAAACTAGCAAAAAGTACATAACATAAAGTGATAAAATATTGTATTGTACTGTAGGAGGACAAAGAGGTGGAGATTGTTGGAAGTACAAAATATATGGGTCAGAAGTATCAATAGTAGTACCTTTTTTATTATGGGAATTGATTTGCACACTCAAAATTTTGATTGAGACACTCTATTATGTGTATTACATAGTTGTATAGAGTTTACACTGTTTTTATTTGCTTGTACATTTGAGTGTCCCAATCATAACCAAAAGTGTGTAAATCAACTCCCTTTTACTATATAGAATGAGATAGGTTATAAAGACACTGCAAAAAAATCATTTGTACTTCCATGTTTTTTTATTTTTTTTATATATAATTATGTTTATATTATAAAACTATGAAACAGAAAATGTTGAAAAAAAATATATAAAGTTTAACAAGTCAAAAATATTAAACTGTCAAAAAGTACATAACATAAACTGATAAAAAAATTATGTTTAAATAGAAAAACAAAAAAGAATGTTGTGTACTATGTTGTATCTTTTTCATGGACAATGGGTACTAATAGTAGTATCAGTATATAATACTTGCGGGTGCTACTATTGGTACCGCTCCTGGCCCGCCAAAAAGTAACAAAAATATACAAAGATTTTTTTTACCCTCTTTTTATAGTGCAACGTAGTTTTTTTATCAGTTTCTGTTCCGTAATTTTTGATAGTTTCATACTTTTGACCTGTTAAATTTTATATTTTTTGTTCCGTATTTTCCGTGTCACGGTTTTATAACATATACAAAATTATAAAAATAAAAAAATAAAAAACGTAAAAAAACAGCGGCGGTGTTCTAGATGATACATATAACATAAGCCAATACTTGCTGAGTTGCTGCCCTAGTCTAGTAAAGTAGTTCATTTCTTTCGAGATAGTGGCATTATAACAACTTTTAGGTCACTGTAGTACTGTACCAATTGCAACTTGGTGGCCGATGTGCTTAGTTATATTAATGGATTATATCCAATAATGAAGCAACTCCGTTTGGTGGCTTTCAACTGTCGATATTTTTTTAAAGTACACTTAGGCCATTATTTATATGCATAATCAGGTGCTTATGACATCTAAAAAGCTTAAAATCCTATTTAAGGTTGATTAATATTATTTATTTTATTATATCAGGATTAGTTCCATTCCAAAAAATATATATATTAGGATTAGTTAAACAACAAATTAGATGACTCGCAAAAAAATATATATAATTTACCTTCTTAATCTCGCGGGAAAATTGACTATATTAGTTCTCTACTTTTAACATTTTTCCAATCTAAGTACTCTACAATTTTACACTATAAACAAGTCATTAAACTTAGAACTATTTCTTAATTTCTTCACCAAACTTTTATTAGGGTAAATTACATAAATCGTCCTTATGGTTAACTATAAATTACGAAAATCGTCTGTTTTATACTTTTTCTTTCGTTTTTATCCGTTTTTTATTCATTTTTGTACGCCTTCATACGTTTTTGTCCGTTTTCTCTGTTTTTTATATGTTTTTGTACGTATATTTGGAAAACATATGTTTTAAAAATAACAAGCAATCTTTTTTTTACTTTTCTCATAATAACATGAGTATGCAACAACATTTTACCTACAATCTACATGATCCTAAGCCACACCAATCTACGAAAACGGATGAAAACGGACAAAAACGTATGAAGACGTAGAAAAGCCAATAAAAACGGGCGAAACGGATAAAACGGACGAAAACATACAAAAACGTATTAAAACTCACAAAAACGTATAAAAACAGATAAAAACGAAAGATAAGGACGAAAAACGGAAGAAAGTGACGAAAACGTACAAAAACGGATAAAACGTACATAAACCTATAAAAACGGACGAAAACAAATAAAAAACGTAAAAATAAATATAAAACGGACCAAAACGGATAAAAACGCTTAAAAACGAACGCAAACTCGTAAAAAGGGACAAAAAAAGTATAAAAACGGACGATTCTCATAATTTAGAGTTAACCATAAGGAAGATTTATGTAGTTTACCCTAAAACTAAAAAAGAAAGGTGAAGAAATTAAGAAGTACTTCTAAGTTTAATGACTTGTTTATAGTGTAAAATTATAAAGTACTTAGATTGAGAAAAAGTTAAAAGTAGAGAACTAATAGAGTCAATTTTCGCTAATCTCGCATAAAAAGATCGAAGTTATATACAACTTTATTTCCCTTTTTTAAAGAAAAAAATCATTTAATATAATGTCAAGACTTAAGATTAATACTGTAGTTACTAACTATAAAATGCAAGTAAATTAGTACTAAAGTTAATTGGTGCAAAATTTATTGTACTAGGATTTTAAGATCTCAAAGTTTGTTAGTACTTTGTTTGGTTTCTTAAGTTGGACGGTAAAGGGGTAAACTCATCGAAGTGAGTTACAAAGTCACGCGCCACTCTTATCCCGGTGACACAAACTCACCTTAAGTTTTTAAGTGTTTCGGTCAGTAACTCACATAGGTGAGTTTCAAATTTTGTGGGCCCCTCTCTTTTTTATTTAATATATTTTATTTGGTTGTGAGAGTGTGTGTGAGTATTTAGTGGAGTATATTTTATATAAAGTGTGTACTTTAATGAAAAGTGAGTTTTAGTTGAAAGGTCAGTTGCTATTACGGTTGAAATGCGAGTTGTAATGAGTTTTAAAGTTGGAGAGAGAAAGCTGGTGTGGTGCTGACGTGTCAGTTGAGTTTGTGCTTCCTTTACCATCCAGCCTTAGAGAACAAGTTTTTTTAGACACGAAAATAGATACGGGTTTTTGAATCTTTCAGTTATTTTATGTCTAGTGTTTTTGTACCTTGTATTATAAATATATAAGGGATAGGTTATTAAGACCCCTCTAATCTATCATTTGTATCTTCTTTAGTTTTTCGGTGTTTTTTCTTTTTTAATTTTTATAATTTTGTTTATATTATAAAACTGTGAAATAGAAAGTGCAGAATAAAAAATATAAAGTTTAACAAGTTAAAGGTATTAAACTAGCAAAAACCGTGAAACATAAACTGATAAAAAAAATTGTGTTGCACTGTAAACATGATGACAAAAGAGAATGTTTTTATACTTTTTGTACTTATTTAGTAGGTCAGGAGAGATACCAATATTAGTTACCATATATAATCACATTCGTATTTTTTTTTTTTGAACGGCGAATTTATTAAGAAAAACTAGCAAGGAGCTAGAAATTACAAAGAAAATGGGAATAAAGAAACCAGGAATAATTCGTTTGCTTCTGTGTTGAAATCGAACCAGCCTAATAATTTGTCATCTTCTAATATGATTCATGATGCCTCACCTGCTATTGCTCTTGATGATGATTGCTTATCAGCCAATGATCTCTCTTGTGTTGCTATTGGGAAAATTAAAGATATTAACGCCCTATCTAACCTTTCTGTCATCCTTAACGATGAGGGATTTGATGACATAAAGATCTCTTATCTTGGTGGGTACTGGGTCCTGATCCAATCCAAATCTTGTGCTTCCAAAGAAAAATTGATTAATCATGCTGGTGTATTGAATTGGTTCCATGAACTTGGTAATGCTAATAATTCTTTTGTGAGCGATATCAGACTTGTTTGGATTGCTATAGAAGGACTCCCTATGTGTGCTTGGAACAACAAAGCGCTCTCCAAAATTGTGTCTCCTTGGGGTACTTTGACTCCTGTCGATTTGGTAGAGGATAGTTCGTTGCCGTACAGAAAAGTCTGTGTGACTACCAAGGTTAGTACTATTATCAATGATCGTACCAAAATCATTGTTAAAGGGAAAGTTTATTGGATTCGAATTAGAGAACTAGAACCATGGTCTCCTGAACTAGACGATGAATTTTGTGAATCATCTTCTGATGATGAATT
>BQNB010086190.1:5105-17349 GCA_026074375.1 Tanacetum coccineum | reverse complement strand
TAGTGTTAAAAGAAGTTTGAGAATGGCAATATTGGCCCTTGTGTCTTTCTTTCTCTTTTTCTTCTTTATAAATCACTTTTCTCTTTTGGCAACTTTGGCCCTTGAATCTTTAAAACTTCAAATGAGCTCTTTAGACTTTGAACACTTGTCACTAATGGCCCTTTGACTTGTAATTTGACTCTTTGACTTTCTTTATTCCTTTCTTTGACTGAGTTTGACTGTGTCGGGCTGATCCGGCTGTGATTTCTGGCTGATTTCTTTGTCTTGCTCTTGACTCTTTGTCTTTTTCCCGTTTCTTGTCGGTTTTTGATCGTTTTTGCTTCTTTTTGTCTTTTCAATCCTTTCCTGCACAATTGGACATAAAAGCACACATTTTTCTATTCTTTTGGCATTTAATTGGCTTTTATTAGGCAAAATCCCGGGTAAATTAGTATACAATTAAGCAAATATCAGGATTATGCACAAGGAAAAGCTAGAATTTCATGGGAAAATGTGTGTAAACCTAAAGAGTATGATGGTTTAGGTATTAGAGCCCTGAAAGAGTGGAATGAAACCTTGCTAGTTAAGCAGCCGTGGAAAGTCATTGAAGATAAAGAGTCTTTATGGGTGAAATAGGTAAATGTGGTCAAACTTAAGCAAAAGAGTATATGGGAGATTTCTTTGAATGCAAATGATAGCTGGGGATGGAAGAACATGCTGGAATTGAGAGATAAA
The DNA here is from genome assembly GCA_026074375.1 of Tanacetum coccineum. Lineage (NCBI taxonomy): Eukaryota > Viridiplantae > Streptophyta > Magnoliopsida > Asterales > Asteraceae > Tanacetum > Tanacetum coccineum. Next base: position 16,635 of record BQNB010086190.1, on the reverse strand, counting down.
ATATAAAGAGTATGTGATATACAAAGTTAGGAATGGGAAGAAAATCTCAGTTTGGCATGATAAGTGGTGTGAGCAGGGTCCATTGATTAACATCATCTCTTATAGATCTATTTATGATGCAAGATTGAAGCCTAATGCAACTGTCTCTGAGATAATTGTTGATGGTAAATAGGCTTGGCCAAGAGAATGGTATGACAAATATCTTGTTCCGAGGAATGTGCAATGTCCTATAATTTCTCAGAATATGGAAGATAATGTTTTGTGGTTAAAAAGAGATGGTAATCCTATTCCTTATTCTACAAAGGCAGTATGGAAGGATTTAAGGTGTGTTTGGCCTATTGTGAAATGACATCATGTAATATGGTTCTCCTAATTTAATCCCAAACATACTTTTATGATGTGGATGGCAATTTAAGGAAGACTCATGACTCAAGATATGATCAAGGTATGGAAAAAGGATGATGATTTAAGATGCCCTCTATGCAAAAAAGTGGCTGATTCTCACAAACATTTATTCTATGAATGTGAGTATTCTGAAAAGTGTGGAAAGAGATGAGGCAATTTATGAAATTGGACAAAGATTATAAAGTATTGTCGAAGTGATAGAATTCTTAGAAGATAAAGCTAGTATAAATAAAATTTGCAGAGTGATGAATAGACTTTTTAAGTCTGAAAGCAGAACAGAAGTCAAGCTTTGTTATGACATTAAGGAGAATATCAAGAATAAGTTAATGAGTTTGAGAGTCAAGAGATCCAGTGAAATCATGAGGATTGCTGAAGTATGGGGTCTCAAATGGTCCAATATGTAATTGAAGCCTTGATGTTGTGTCTGAAGGTACTAGTGTGAGAATTAAAGGTGTCTGATGTTTGTGGTTTTGAGGTATGTTTGGTTCCTTAGTAAGTAAGCTGCTAAGGTATGCCTTGTTATCATTGAAGGCTGTTTTTCTATGATGGCCACACAATGGTAAATTTCTTGTATCTTGGAGTTTTCTTGGTATGACTGTACTCATTTGAATCTCATAATTATGCTAGATTGGCCTTGGGAGGGATCTAGTATTTTTATGTAGGTTTTGTGAGAGGTCTAATTCAAGAAAATGTACCATAAGGTAGAGTTTATCATTGTAAAGGGTAGTGGTCTGGTTGGATAGTATATAGTGGGTGGAGTTTGGTCCATCCAATGCACTATCATAGGAGGTTAGGATGGATCAAGTAGAGGGTGTGTGTTCCTCATATAGTGATGCCAATTCTTCTTTGCCTCTTGATCTCTTTAGTGAGGATGTAGCTACTGAAGATTTTGAGAGGTAAATGGTTTGGAAATGTAGCTATGATGGGTATAGCCCTTCTACTTGTGTGAATGGGAGCTATATGCTGCTTGATGATGCCAACTCCTTTTCTCCTCATTCTCATTATGGATGTGGGTTGAATGGGGAGGGGGATGGGAGGATGGAAATGTAGCCAAGAGCATATGGTTTGGTGCTTTATGGTGAATATAACTAGGAAGATTAAGGTTCTGATTCTTAAGGATATGTTTGGTTTAAGTATCAGACTTATCTTCCAGTTTTGTCAGATATGTCTACATTGTATCTGTGTTGATAGTTTAAGGTCTAGAGTTCATCTATGTCATGTTTGTTTGTTCTTTAGACAGTTTATACAAAGAATGGGCATGTCTATTTCTTTGGCTAGTTTGGTTGTATGTTGTTACTTGTTTATATATATAAAATTTACCTTTTGCACCAAAAAAATAAAGTGACCCTGCTTCCCACATTTGAAGCATTTAAAATTATTCTTCTTCTTTCTTGTTTTAGATTTACCATGTTTGAGACTCCCATTGGAGCCAGGTTCCATTGGCCTCCCTTTCATCACCATCAAAGCTTCCACCTGTCTTGAACTGGTTTGCCTGTCCTCCTAATTGTTGCGCCTATTTTCTTCTTCTAAAATGGAGGCTGCAACATCATCAAAGACTAGAAAATCTGTAAGAACATTACTGGTTAAGTTGATGACTACCTGGTCATATGAGTCAGGTAATCTCCAAAGTAGAATTTCAGCACGTTCCCGTGGATCTATTTTACAATCCAAAGAAGTGAGTTGTGAAAATAGAGTATTAAGATTATTAACGTGCTCAGTCACTGAAGTAGATACTATCATGCGAAGAGCATAAAGTTTTCTCTTGAGAAATATTCTATTGCGGAGCGATCTTGCCTCGTACAATTGAGCAAGATGATCCCAAATATCCTTTGCAGTCGTCTTCTCCTCTATGCTTGACAAAACTCCATCTGCTATTGCTAGATGAAGATTTGCTATAGCATTTCCGTCCATATCGTCCCATTTACTATCATCTATGACCTCAGCTGACCTTTCACCAATGGCCGCCAAACATTTATCCTTTCTAAGGATAGCTTTCATTTTAATTTCCACAACGAGAAATTATTCCCATTGAACTTTTTGATTTCATATTTTGGCGCCATTGCTACAATAACAATAAACTTTTTGACAAAAGTACTATTTGTTGAGAATACTAACAGACACCTTTCAGGTGCGTATAATCTTATTTATCTTTTGATGTGGAGGGTCCACTTATAAGTGGCAACCACAGAGCATACAATAAATAATTATACCTACACCTAACCTTAGCTCTTGATACCACTTGTTGAGAAAAGTGACACAGGACTGAAGCAAAACCATAACTAAAATATGAAATGCAATAAAAAATGACATACGGATTTAACGTGGAAAACCCCAAGAGGGTAAAAACCATGGGCAAGGAAAGATACATTTCACTATGATGAAAATTAGGAGTTACACCTTTTCTAGTTACAAAGATTAATAAAAATCTCTTGTAACTAGGAAATACTACAAACTCTCTAATAGACTCAAATACTAGAGAAAGAAAGAAAACACTAAACACTTATATGTGTGTTTGTGTTGAGAATGGGATGCTTCAACTGATGGAGAAGCCATCTATTTATATTAGTAGTAGATTGCCTTTCTTTAATGTGAACACAATAATAAATTGTAGGCACATATTAATATTATACTACCTTCAACAACTCCACTTAACAAGAATATCATGCCACCATCATGCTTATGTCATGTTTCTAAAAGACACAATTATTTAACATTGAAAATGAACCAACCTGCAATAAGAATGCCTCTTAATCATGTGTTTGTTAAATGGAATCAAATAAGTATAATAAACCACACTAGAAATATATAGAACACTCGTCGGCATGCTTGCCTTTTATTAATAGCCAAATGATTGTAACAGTACACGATTTAAGGAAGGGGTGTTGGTTTCAAATGAGATGACAACACCCTATAATCAAATCATAAAGTCAGTTCCGCATAGCAGAATTATTAAATAGCAAAGAAGGTGTTGAGAGAAGGCTTTGAGAGAAGGCTTTGAGAGAAGGTTAAGGCGTGCTTGAATGATGGGATTGGGTAGAAGATATATAGCCACCTTTAATACATAAGTGGTCCCTCAACTTTGAAGAGTCTTCAACCCTAGCACTACCAATCCATTGAATCTTGATTTATTCCATAAGAGACACAAGCAACCTGAAAAAAGGTTAATCATATAATAAGAACTAAACCATGATATGAAAATCATATTATTACTCAACATCCCCCCTTAATCTGATTACTGAAAGATGTCAAAAAATATGAGTTGTTTGCATAAATCTTTGTGTTGAGCAACAAGGAGATGTTTTGTAAAGATGTCTGCAATTTGGTCAACTAAACCAATTTTTTGGGTTTTTATGATACCTTTTGCAATTTTTTCTCTAATGAAGTGAACATCTAACTCAAAGTATTTGGACCTCTCATGAAACACAAGATTATTAGCCAATTGAAAGGCAGACTTGTTGTCATAGTGAAGAGTGACAGGTAAAGAAGGTTCAACACCAAGGTCTTTAAGAATTTTTTGAATCCAAATAATTTCACAAGAGGCCGAACTTACTGATCTATATTCAGCCTTAGTAGAAGATTTGAAAAAGTGGCTTGTTTTTTACTCTTCCAAGAAATAAGACAGTCGTTGTAGAAAACACAATATCCTATAACAGATTTTTTGGTTTTGGGGCATTTAGCCCAGTCTGCATCAGCATAAGCTTGCAAACTATAGGAGTATTTTAAGTATTTACCTTGGGAACCTTTTAAGTATCGTAGCACATCCAAAGCAGACTCAACATAATACTTTAAGGGAGAATGCATATGTTGAGCAAGACAATGAACAAAGTATGCAATGTCTGGTCTAGTATGAGTTAGATAGATAAGATTTCCAATAAGTTGTTGATAATCGGTAGTATTTTCAAGAAAAGGATCTTCATCAGTAGGTTTAAAAGGTAAAATGAAGTTAGGAGGCATAGGAACAGATATAGGTTTACAAGCAGACAGACCAAATTCATGAAGTAACTGCATGCAATATTTTCTTTGAGTTAAGATCAATTCTTTATCAGTTTCTATAACCTCAATACCAAGGAAAAAGTATAATTTACCAAGGTCTTTAATGTTAAATTTAGAGCTCAAGAGGTCTTTGAATCTAGTTATTTCACTGATATCATTTCTAGTAAAAACAATGTCATCAACATAAACAAGTAGAGCAACAAAAGTGTGACCTTTATTCATGATAAACAAAGAGTGGTCATTTTTACTTTGACTAAAGCCAAAGTCAATAAGGGTTCTAACAAGTTTTTGATTCTAGTTTCTAGGGGATTTTTTAAGTCTATAAAGGGATTTAATCAGCTTGCACACTTTGCCATTGTTGGACTCATTACAAAAACCTTGAGGAATGCTCATATACACTTCCTCATTAAGCTCACCATATAAGAAAGCATTATTGACATCAAGTTGAAATAAAGGCCACTAATTTTTTACGAATAAAGCAATTAAACATCTAACGGTAGACATTTTAACAACTGGGGAAAAAGTATCATTATAATCAATTCCCTCCCTTTGACTAAATCCTTTGGCAACAAGTCTAGCTTTATATCATTCAATTTCCCTATTATACTTGTAATTTATCTTATAGACCCATTTGCAACCAATAGGTTTTCTTCCATGGGGTAAATCAGTAATATCCCAAGTATGATTTCTGTTTAAAGCTTTTATTTCTTTGTTCATGGCATCAACCTAATTTTCATCTATGATGGCTTCCTTATATGAGTTTGGTTCAACGCTTTTATTTAAGCTAGAAGTAAAACAAAAGTTTTTAGGTTTAAGCTTAGAGTAATTAACAACTTTCACAAGACCATATTTAACTTTTCATTCAATTACAAAATCATTTAGACTAGAGGGCAGTTTGGAGGGTCTAGAAGACCTTCTAACATTCTGTTTTGGCATGTTTGAGGACTTTTTATGGAGTCTCTAGTTTCTAATTCAAAGACATTCAGAGTAGCAGAGTCCTCATCAGATGGGAAGGATGTTGGGACTTAAAAGACATTATGGATTCTTTGAAGTTACTACTCCTCAGGTACATAATGGAAATTATGCTAAGTAGTTAGTACTGATAGTATAATGTTACCACTGCTAGTTACTACTGTTAGTATAATTTAGTACTGATAGCATAAAGTTACTACTGTTAGTTGAAGTTAAGACTGTTCAGTGTTGAATACTAAAATATAAGCTAAGTAGTTAGTGCTGCTAGTAGTAAAAGTTAAGACTGCTAGTACAAGTTACTACTGTTAGTATATATTAGTACTGCTAGTACTAATGTTACTACTGCTTATGTTTATTAGTGCTGCTGGTGAAAGGATTACAACTGTGTGAAGACTTTCTACTGTCAAGAGGATAAAGACGACTTAAAGAGATAAAGTTTGTTTGGAGAACAATGATACGTATGAAGATAAGTATTAAGATATTTATGTACAAGATATACATAATGTATTTATTTAGAAGATTGCGTTTGTGTTTAGAAAAGATTAAGATATCTTAGGAATGTATTATAAGCTGACTAGGACTCCTTAGTCTATAAAAGGAGGCTCTAGGGCATTAGTTGAGACATCACAAAAACATACAATCACATCATTATCAGTTTTTTTCATAGTTGTCAAGGTCAATTAAGAAAAGCTTCAAGGTTGTAAACCCTAGTACTAAGTTAAGAGTACTCGTATTATTGATCTAATAATATTGGAGCATTTGGTTATATCTTTGTTTGTTCAAGATTACTATTTCATTGATTTTACTTCTAGAGTATTAAGGTGTAGATTCCGCATACACTTTAATATACATACAAAGTTTCTACAACAAGTTATTTTAGATCATGTAATCCAAGAAATTTAACACATCAGAACACTGCAAGAAATCGCGTGCGTCTAGGTTTGGGATACAGCGCACCCCGTGCGTATCGCAGAGCTTTGCTCTTCTTGATGAACACCTGTGATCTAAAAGACATAGAGCTTGAATCTACAAATAGTGGTCCTACTGCAAAGCTTCCCATACTCAAATTGGGTGAGTATAAGATATGGGTTATTAGGATTAAGCAGTACTTCCAGATCCAAGACTATGCACTCTGGGAGGTGATAGAAAATGGTGATTCATGGGTCTCAGTACCTCAAACATCTCAGGAGAATGGCATAACAGTTACAAAGATGTCTACACCTGCAACTGCAGAAGAGAAGACAAATAAAAAGAATGATGTCAAAGCTAGGGGTTTGTTACTCATGGCACTTCCAAATGAACATCAACTAACATTCAGTCAGTATCCAGATGCTAAATCTATGTTTGCTGCCATTGAAACAAGATTTGGAGGTAATGCAGCTACCAAGAAAACTCAGAAAACTCTCTTGAAGCAACAGTATGAGAATTTTAGTGCAACAAGTGCAGAGTCTCTTGACTCTATTTTCAATAGGCTTTAGAAGATAGTCAGTAGGCTTGCTATATTGGGTGTGATCATTGCCTAAGAAGACTTAAACTTAAAATTTTTAAGCAGCTTACCACCTGAGTGGAACACTCATGTAGTTGTTTGGATGACTAAGCCTGAATGGACACTAGGAGACTATGAGCATAGGATGATTTGAATACAACCAATTTCAACCAATGTGTTATGAACAAAAGGTAAAGGAAACTGTTAGTACATCTAGTGGTAGTTAAAACTTGGCCTTCATGACTGCACCAATTACTAGCAGTGTAACACCCCCAAATTGGGTCGTAGCGGAATAATGTGAATTCGGGAGCATTACATTACAGATCAATAGCACAAGATATGAGAACGACCTCAAAAAGAGTCGTTTAAAAATGATCCCAGCGGTTGGATTTGTTGACAAATTTTATGCAACGCGAAAGCTCGCGAGGGTGCTTAAATACGGAGTTGCAACAATTGAAATAAAGATTTCCTAGATCATAACAAGCGTCCTGAGAAATATAGAGAGGACTCCAAATATTATTGTCAATGAAACCCAAAAGACTATCCCAATGTCAGAGGCTTGTGGCACCTCGTGCGCACCTTGACCTGAGAAACAGCACCGGCTAGACCGGGTGAGGCGAACATCGTCAACATAAAGGTTGGTGTGAATTTCAGAGGATTATGGAACATGAAATGTGGCGTGCGCCCTCATAAATTTTCAGTGTATGAAATAATGAACATATGCCCATGCCAGCATCATAAATGTAATTACGTTCCCTAAGCCTCATGAACACGAAGGTCGACATGGCAAATGCAATATAAATATTGTCCGCCATTGCCTGTGATGAGTTCTGAACCCGCAAGACATCCGAAATCCGACATGATATTACATCCGTTGGTTCCCCCTATGACACCAGTGAGACTACTCACCCATAAAAAAAAAAGATGGGGATGTCAACCCAATAGATCCATTTATACATACCGCCGCTCACACAAAGTAATAGCGACGAGTGTCTGTTGATAATGGGCTCAAGATATCGCTACTTACGGGCAAAACACGTAATCGTGATAAGCGATTAAATCACTAGCGATCCAATATTGTAAAACAAAACGATGTTCTTAGCCCCAAACACAGATATAGAAACATGTTTATCCAAAACGAGTAAAAGTGGGCTATAAACCTCAATTTGAATACATTGACGTAATGAATGAAAGCAAAGCCGTGTCACCGAAAACCGATCAAAAGTCACTTTTATCCGCAACCTACATAATAAATAATCACGCGCTAATCAACTAAACGGCGAAAAAAATGAAGATTAAATACTGCAAATCTTGTGTCCCTAGTGGTGCTTGATCTTTATTAAAATAGTGATATTTGACAAAGCAATATCCTATTATAAAAATGGACACTTAACCGGGTCAACATGGTCAAAACTATACAATAAAAGTATATTTAGTCGACTTTGACATTTAGTAAACTCGGGCTTGCTTATACATTAAGCATTCAATAGTTTGAGGTCAGCCCATGTGTTGGTCTCTAAGCATGCTTATTAATAGTCCGTAATGTAACGTTTTACTTGTGAGTTAATTAATATCTTACTAACACACGTTTTAAGCACATGATATCATTCTAGAGTTTTATGACTCGTTTTACATGTTCGTCTCTGTATTGTGCGCGCCCTAATGAAAAGTAAAAGTATATATTATGAAAACTTTAGCTGTAGAAACCTACAACTTTTCGCTAAGGTAGGGTTCGTCCTATACAACGTCGTGTTTAGGTGTGTTGAAAATGAGGTCGAAAATGTGAGAGTGCTCACGAGGCAGCTCTAGATAGCTTAGAAGTAAATAGGCAGTATTCAGGTGCTCACGTGAGAGAGAGGTGGTTCAGAAATTCTAGTTGAGCTCCCGTGCGCCATCTACGTAGCGGCGCGAGATACGCCACTCTAGGACGAAGTCAAAGGGTCTTTGGAAACTAGGGCCAGGAGCACTTTGATTTATCCCGGTATAGGTTTTATCGTGGAGGGCAGAGGTTTTTACCAGGTAGCGAAAGTGAGGCAAGGTTAGGAGGGGTCGAGCATTACTGAAAGCGCTCGTGGTGCAGCAGCCCTAACATTGGGCATTGGTGGGGAGTTCGTTTCCTCAACCATTTCTCCTAGAGGTTTGATCGAGTTGCTAAAATACAACATGTATGTTGTCTAGAATAAAATGCCCCCACTTGCTCCCTCTAATGTCCTATGTTGTCCGCCTAAATGGTAAAACAAGGCTCAAGTCATGTCAGGTGGGTTTGCGTTTCAAAAGGGTAATCAACAGACACACCACCCCGAACTTGTGAACGAATGAGTAACTATTCATTTACTCACGTCGGTCTGCAGATGTGTTCCCAAGGGCAAAACGATCACGACCTGTCCTATTTTGAAAGTAGACGTACGGCATACTCGTGTCGATATAACTCAGCACGTTTAGGACGGTGGGTTTGGCTTCTGTAAGTAACTACACGCATGGACTAATAAATGGAGCAATGTAAGTTTTGTTTTCTAACCCAATAAGTAGCCTAGCCAACAATTATACACGGATTCGTAAACCCTAACAGCCTCACAATTTTGCGTACCTTAATCACTTGTTTCTTATACTTGTTAATGGGGGGTTTTGCTAGGTCATTAAAATTACATCAGAAGGTAAAAAAAGAATCATAGCGTTTTGTTGATAACAGGTTAAGCACACAACTACGGAACAGGTATTGCATTAAAACATGATTGACAATGGATGTTTACTCACAAAGATGCGAATTCACAAGGGCTTGGAACAGGAAGAGTGCGTGCAAGCTTGTACCAATCGAAACCCTAGCACCAACCACAAAACCCTAATCGCGTGGAGTTTGCTCGTGACTCCAGACCAACAGCCCTTATAATCCTGCTTTCTCTCCTTATGGTCCAACAATAAAATCTTAAGAATGCCGAGTGGGTTTAGGGTTTAATAAAGATAGCAATGGGTATGAAAATTTGTGTGTGTGTATGTCGAATACAATGAGCAGGAGGGGAGGTATATGAGAGTTGTAAGTTTGTGAAAACACTAACCTAAGATCCTCTTATATACTCAAAAGAATAGGTATGCATAGTGTTGTTTCTTGAAATCACATTCTTTTGCTAAGCCATTCATGGCAAGGAATATCTTGGATTCAAGTAAAGGCAGTATACATAGATTTAAAGTTGTTTACTGTTTGTGTTGTGTGGGAAGCAACAATTGGAAAAGTGGCAGCCATAGGATTCACGTAGGATTGAGGTGTTTATAAAAATAGGACAATGGCTTTATTCAATGAGTATTAGAGTTGTGCTAAGATGGGATTTTTTGTACACCTTTTTCTAGTTGGAAGACACATTGCTGATTTGTGAAGTTGGGTACACATGTACATGAGTCCTTGCCATGCATAAATGTCTTGGTTTAATTTGCTAGCTAAGTCGTTAGAGGAATTGATAACTTGTTTCTCTAGTTTTAAACGTAGCACTGATCACGTCATTAGAATGTTTTGGTTTAATTTTTGGAATGTATAAATGTCTGTAAGTATAGAATCGGATATGGGGATTTATATGTAGAAGACTTGCTATGAATTTTATATTAAAGGCAAACGCTTTAAAAGCCCAAAAATATAATTACATAATTGATGGAACACTTGTCGTAACATAATTTGAAAAACTCGGGGTGTTATAAGCAGTACCAATGATGCTAACACTGTTTGTTTACAAGTTTGTGCTGCTAGCCCTAGTGTTAATGCTGCAGTCTACAAGTTTGTTGTAACACCCCCATGTTTACATATAGCAGCGGAAGCTAATCTGGGGTATTACTTCAAGGGTACAACAGTCATAATCATAGAAAACGATTCAAAAAGAGTCGTTTTTGAAAGTAAAGTTATCATTCATTATTTCTTCAGAGTTTTTACAAACGAGAGGTTCCCAAAATCTATACAATAAAGTTTGAATGATAACGGTTTTTCCATCGTCATGTCCTCGCCACTCCGTGCCATTAGTTACCTGAGATAAAACATGCTAAAAAGTCAACACAAAGGTTGAGTGAAATCCATAGGTTTAAGTAATATAATTTGAATGCAAATGCGATATTCGGGTTACGTTGATATATACCCGGTATTGAAAACATAATTTATTATTGCCATTAGCTCATGAATCCGATGCCTTAGGTTATAATGATAATATTGCCCCTGCGGGCACCTTTGCCAAAATACCCGCGTGATTTCTAATGATGTGCAATTGGTTATCGTTACTGGATACACCAACGGGGAGTCCAACCCAAATATATATATTCACAACATTCGCGCTTACTACGGAGAGTAATTAACGGTTCATGATTATGGGGACTTAAAGGCAAAGCAGTTACTTAGGCAATAGTAAATTGAAATAGCATGTAGAAATAATTGCATTCATGTTTATAGCATGTATCTCCCTCGCGGGTTTATAAAATAATTGAAAAGCGAGGCTATGAACTCACCTGAACAGTTATAGGGAAATTGATAGCTAATGTATAGGGAATGAAAGTAACGGCTTCAACACGGCAATCACAGACAACCTGGGTTAATATATGGCAAGTCTTAGTTTGATTGTATATATAAGTTTTTGGATATCGATGTTGGTTTTGATATAAAAATTATCATAACACCGTTCGGGCCATCATAGTTTAGAAGTCATT
>BQNB010086189.1:7282-28264 GCA_026074375.1 Tanacetum coccineum | reverse complement strand
TTCCTGAGGTAATACGCGTACTTACATAACCTTGACATGTCGCTGCATGTGATCTAATGAGTAAGGGATGAGTGTTCAAAAACTCATCTTCGGAGACAGGGAGTAAAACAATCAGGGAAGAACGACATAGTGTTCAAAATAGTTGATGAGTACTCGGTTAGAGTAAATACGATGAAGGTCCTTATAAACGAGTTAACATAGCAATTATCATATCAATCCTCCTATTACAAGTCCCGCCCATACAAGACTTGTAATACTTAGATTCACACATAATTCCATGTAAACAAAAATTATAACGGTCTTCGTGTAATACGATATAGTATAAAGCTATGAAGAAAATAATATTCTTAGAGACCATTGCTTAACTTACAATGTCTGAGAACGAAACGAAACCATTGTGCAACTCATAATGTCTTAAGAAATGTTCTAGTATTTATATAAACCACTCTCATATAAATAAACGCGCGATATACGCAAAAGATGTAAGCATATATATTACATATATGTATGTCACGTAAGCACTTAAGGTAACAAGTAACCTAAGCAAGTAAGCAAGTAGTGTGTATGAACTTTGAAAAGGTTTGCTGTGTACTTGGATATATAATATCATTCAGAGGACTACCTGTTGAGGTGAGTTCATAGCCCCATGTTTTACAATTTCTTAAATGATTTATGTAACACCCCCAAAAACGTGTCGCAACGGAAATTGTGTCCGGGGGCGTTACTTCATAATACAACATCACAAGATACAAGAGAACGACCTCTAAATGTGTCATTTGAAAAGTAATCTCGTTGATTTTCTTGAAATTGATATAACATTTGTCCCATAATTGCATCACAATGAAAAGCTTGAAAGCAACACAACGAGATTTGATCATTTGTAGAAATCTATGATAAAATCTTTTCAATTTTAGACTCCAGTGCACATCAAGTAGGCCAAGCATCTAATTCACCTGAGAAAAACATGCTTAAAAAGTGTCAACATTAAAGTTGGTGAGTTCATAGATTTGTTTAAGTATAAATGCTGAACCAAAGTTCTGTCAAGTGTGTATGACCATTTAAAATCCTTAAATGTCCTTCCAAAATGTATGTATGATTTGTAGAAATCAAATAGTTGTATAGTATGCATGACCATTTCAAACCTTGTATGTTTCCCAAATAGTCACAAAAATGTACGTATGAACGTTGAACCGCAATTGTTCAAAGCATGTAAGATATTTATATATATATCAGGAAAATGTTTCAAGTATGTATTGCCACTTTATTCAAGGCACAGTAAATATCCATGTGTGTATAAAACAATGATTACGATTACTCTAAGTTCATGAAACCAATGCACTAATATAACAGTAAAAATTCATGTGTATTTGTTGGGGGCCCTGTAGTCCCAACCAATCGTAATCCGACATGTTATAACGTTCGTTTACCTAGTGATAGCTAATCACCCGAACGGGGATTGTCAATCCCGAATAGATCTATTTTATAACATGCGCGTAGACAACATGCTATAACGTTCGTTTGCCAAGTGATAGCTAATCACCCGAACGGGGATTATCAATCCCAAATAGATCTATTTTATAACATTCGCGCTCACCCTCCAAGTGATTTACAGTTCATGAAGCTGTGACGTAGACTTATATATACCCATCACAGGTGTCCCCTCCAAGAACACCCGGGCAGTGATTTAAAGAATATATACTCCCGTTACCGGTGTCCCCTCCAAGAACACCCGGGCAGTATGGCAGTACTGTATTGCTATCATTATCAATTCCGCTTTAAGCAAATCGTAATCATTTCAAAAGTAAGTAATGCATCATTCCGTGACCAAAAATGAAGTCAAGTAATGTAACCCATAGCAGCTCTGTAAATGAGTATGTACACCAATTTGTAAACAATATTTGTAAATGCATTTCTAAACAAGCATGTTCTCCACCCAAAAATAATATGAGTAAAAACATGTAAAACGTGGCGCTATAAACTCACCTCGATGATGTAGAACGATTGACAATAAGATAGCAGCAAATATGCACAACACGAACAGAAAGAGCTAAGCGCTGATCAAGAAGTTGCAGCTAATCTTAACGGCTAAGTCCCACTAGCCTAGGATAATGTATTTGGGTTTCCCGATGAATGGTTACGTCAACGCGACACGTTGATAAAAGATTTAGATTTAAAGCTGTAAATATCTTGGTGGTTGGTTAAATAAAATAGATTGAAAAGTAAACGCAAAGTATGATAATATATTATCTATATATAGACATATGAAAAATAAACCCATATATAACTCATACAGTGAAATAATATATGGGCAAAGACAAACAATCCCAAAGATTACTGCGACCTATATATCTTTGCAATATATATAATAATGTGAGCACAATTAAACCAATTAGTTTGACCCGTTTCTAAAATCACCATTTAACTTAATAAAAAGTTCTTATGTAAACGTAATCGTACTTTTTAAGATTACCAATTAAATTAAACGGTTTTTTTTTGTAAAGCTTTTACTATAAATAATTATGTTATTTTCCCTAGCTGACAATTATAAAATATAAAATAATAATTTTATAAACTTATATTCAGTTTCCTCACGGTCCATGCTAGAATTGTTGTCATCATTTGTAAAAGTAAAGTTTGTCGTTTGTGGTCGATTATCGTATAGTTATATTTTTAGTATATTTTTAAAATATAACTTAGTCCCTCGTTACTGGGTTTTGAAATCAATAAAAAGTTTTAAGTAAAACTTTACTAAAGTATACGAAATAAATTATAGTAAATTATCGTCATGGACTTTTCCGTTTATAAACGAGTTCCTCTATTCGTAAAATCTCAACGCTTTCCCTTAATTAATATGTGTTGCAATTATTAGCTTGTCAATATTTCAAGCACCCTTGTGTTTTAAATATAATATTTATTTGTTATCATATCTAAACTAAACCAAATAATAAACTTCGTATTTTATATATATCCCGTGTTATATTTATTAGTTGATTTGTATAAACCAATCTCACCCTTGGTGTAATTATGCTACCCCAAACGCACCCTATACGTTTTCTACATCAACCAAACGTACCCCTTGCTATTTGTGTAAAACCAAATGCACCCTTATTGCTTTCCCGCTAAACCAAGCGCACCCTTGTATGTTTTATGCTAAACCACACGTACCCTAATCTGTTTGACCCGAAACCAAACGCACCCCTGGTGCGTTTTTAAGCAACCAAACGCACCCTAATCTGTTTTATAGAAAACCAAACGCACCCTATTCTGATGTAAACATAACAAACGCACCCTATGTCGTGTTTCATGCTAAACCAACGCACCCTACGTGGTGTTTAGACCAAAACTAAACACCCCTCGTGGTGGCTTTAAAACCACACGCAACCTGCTGCTAACCCGCAACCAGACGCACCCTAACTTGGTGGCACAAAAGCCAACCGCACCCTTAGCGGTGTTAAAGCAAAACCAACACACCCTCTTACGGTCTCATTAAACCAAACGCCCCTTTCGTGGTTAATGACCGAACCAAACACACCCTCGGCAGTTTCTCAGCCAACCCAAACGCGCCCTACACGTTTCTTACCAAAACCAAATGCACCTTTGGCTGGGAAAGACCGAACGCACCCTTGCGGGTCTGACCCGCAACCCAACGCACCCCTTGGTGCTATTTCTATCAAACCGAACGCACCCTAATGGGCTTGAGAACAAAACCAGACGCACCCCTTTGGTGGTGAAAACCCAACGCACCCTCCTTGGTGTTAAACCACCGGGACCAACGCCCCTTGTGGCGGTTTCTGTCAACCCACAACGCACCCTTGCGGGTCTTTCCGTTCACCAAAACACACCCTTTTTGGGTGTTTATAACAAACCCAGTTGCACCCTTATGGTGGGGAGGGTGGTGCGTCACCGTTAAAAAATGAGAGGAGGAGGTGGGGGTGACGAGGGTGGTGTGATGGGATGTGGGTGGCGGTGGAGATGATGGCAGTGGTGGTGTTGATGTCGCGATGGTGGTGGCGGCTGGAGACGATGGGGATGGCGCGTGGGGCGCGTGGTTCAGCGGATCGGGTAGATCGAGCGGAGAGAAGCAATTTTGGACTTGGCCGGAAAAAGTGGCCGGAGATGGCGGCAGTTGGGTGGTGGCCGGAGATGGTCGCCGGAAAACTTTTCCGGCGGTGGCAGCCGGAAATTAAGAGAGAGAGGTGAGGCACATGTATGTGTGTGTGTATATTGTAAAAAAATGAAATAAAAAGTTATAAAATTTTTATTTATATATTAAAGTTATAAGAAAAGTGTAAGGTGTATAATAGTTGAGGGTTGACTATGTAAATATTTCACAGGGACCAAAGGTGTAACTTTTGAGAAACTTTTATAAAATATTGGTTCGGGACTCGTTTAGGCCACTTAACGGATGATTCAACGCACGAAACTTGCGCCATTGTTTTCCAAATCATTTTTCCGATAAAAATGAGTATTCACTCGACTAATTTTCGTAAACGTTTTATAAAATTTATTTAAAACGTTTCTTATTTATTTGGTGTATTACTGATAAACTTTGCCCGGACAATAAAATGAATTTTAACCCGAATATTCGCGTTTTTCAACAAACGCTTTTAATTAAAATGCTAAGTAATTTATTAAATATTTTTATTTAATAAAAGGTGATAATTAAATATAATTTAATTATTTTCTGCGTCGGAACGCGTTGTTTTCATTTCTAAAACTTTGCGAGGGCATTTCAGTCACTTTCTGACTGTTTTCGGGTCTCGGGCAAAACTAAAAAGTTGTCTGGAATGTCGTTTTACATCAAATTGCTTTAGAGTTCGAATCGTGAAAACGTGATTTAGTGGTTCGTTTTTGATAAATCAACTATGAATTAATATATATCTTTTTCGTTTTCGAATCAAATAAGTTAAAAATAACTTTGTACTCGAGGTGTGTAATAATAAATATGATTTATTATTGAAATATGTTCCGAAAATTTTACCAGTTACGCGGTAATCGTTTTATGTGAAAATAAAAGACCAAAAGTCAAAATGTCAAGTCAGACTTGAAAAGTCAAAGATTGAAATCGTCATTCAAAATTTTGAAAATTCTCGGATGTTACTGTAACGACCCACTCCGGAAAGGAGGCCGAAACGTCATAATCATGGTGTCATATCAAAGCATAATAAATGCATAAAGTCATAAACAAATTTTAAACCGAAAGAAGTCTAAAGACTCATTCGTATAAAGGTAATAACGATATTGATTAGATGAACGAAGAAAATGAATTATTCGTACAAATGGATCACAAATCGAAAGAAAGTTGTTCATACGAATGCCATACACTTAAGCCCACTCATTTACAAATCGTTAATTACATCCAAAGGCGTCCCAATCCATGTAAATAAGACTTAGAAATTTATGGTTTGGTGATTTATAATTTCCTTATTCAAATGAAGAGGCGTCCCAATTAATTTCAATAAGATAATTATAAATTATCCTACTTAAGCATTGTCACAACAAAAAACAAGATCAAAACAATGTTACGTTGAGAAGAAGGAATCTCCTTGGCGGCATGATTCTTCAAAATCATAAGAAGTAACAAAAAGAATAATGAGACATTAGTCAATCACGTTCCAAAGGTAAGTGCCAAAAGACGGCATGATCCGAGGTGACAAGTTAAAGTCATACTCCCATCAACTGGAAGACTTCAAAATGATAAATTACGAAACAACATATGCGATTCAAAAGCATAAGAAGAATGTTCAAACTCGGAGTTGAATGATATAATAATCAGTATTGGTGTTTAAGGGAGTAAATGAGAAAGCAGAAAGTACGCGATAATCGGAGTGATCAATATTTATATAACTGGCCGATATAAGGTAAATATTAAGACGTCGTAAGATAGACGTAAGAGGGCGAAATCATAGCCAATTGTTAAATACTCATTATTCATGTAATAGTAGTAGAGATGTAAAAGAGAGCTTATAAGGGATCAGGGAGCATGCGCGCGCGGATATCGGACAACGGTGAAAGACTCTTAAATTTTTTTGAAAAAAACTGTTATAGTCCAGGTTTTGAAAACGACCTAGTTCGCTATAACTTGAGCTCTGATACCACTCTGTCACACCCCTACAATCTGGCGGCATCAGAACGGTAACAATTGAGGTGTGACGTCATATCATAAAGTACAAGTTAAAGAAAACGACTCTAAGTGAGACGTTTTGGAAAGTCAATCATTCGATAAATTTTATAAAATATTAGAGTTACAATAGGTCCCATTTAAATGCAATAGAAAACATTTTTAAAACGTTTTTCGAATAGTACTCAAATTATAAAGCCTTCAAAAATATATCAGCGCGACTCAAATGCTCCCAATGCTCAGCTAGCAAAATAATAACCTGAGAAAATAAATGCAAAACGTCAACAATAATGTTGGTGAATTCATAGGTTTAAATAAAAGCAGTATTGAAATAAATCAAGTGATATATCAGTAAGAAAAGTAGTGTTACAATATTTCAAAGTATTATTTCTGAAATCCAAGTAGTGATTCAATAAATCAAGTAATGTTCAGTAGTGGACCTCAAGATTTAAGTAATAGTAGACTACGAAACGAATTCAGTAGTCTAAAACATGTATTATTGCACTAAGCTCATGACCCCGAAACCTTAACTAGTTTTGTGCCTCAGGGAAAATATATAATGCTTGCCAACAACCTAACTGTCCTCATAATATTAAATGCACCATGGTCAACTTGTGACCAAAAATTTTAGGCGGGGATTGTCAGTCCCAATAGATCTATCCATAACACTCGCGTTTGCTACATTAGCAATTAATGGTTCATGATTGGTAAGGACTTAAATGGCAAATACGGTAACTTAGGCAATAATATTCAGGCAATAATCTAGATAGCATACAGTTTGAAAAATACTTGTGTCTAAAGCAAAACAAATAATGTGTTCAAAACTCACGGTTTTCATATATATAGGTATTCAATGGTCTCAAATCATGTAGTAAGAAAATCAAGCTTTAGTAAGTTCATAAGTAATCAACCATTTATTAAAAGTCATGTAATAAGCAAGTAAAAGCTTTAGTAAAAATAGTCATGTAACGCTCAAGTAGTAGAAATCAATAAGTTTGCTTGGTAAAATGAGCATGTATTCTCACCCCGAAAACAGTTTATAAAAACCATTAAAAGAGAAAAGGTAGGGCTATGAACTCACCGAGAAGCAATGAAGTAGTAAGTACTGAAGTTAGATCAAGGATGACATAAAATCACGGTCGCCTAAATATCACCTAGAAAGAATGGTGACTTAGTATAAAGAAATAAAACGCACACGACGAAAACAACCAAAAGATACAATTAAGAAATCGTGATCATGATATGGCGTTTTAATTTCCTTTAACCAAGTGAGAATTATCCAAACATCCCTTTAGGACCTGATCTAATATACCTTCAAGTATAAACCCACTTATACTACTTATTTACCCATTTTATAAAATCCATTATACTCATTAAACCATTTAAAGTAATTCGACACTATACAATTCTACACTTATGCCGACTTTATGGACCTATATCTAAAAATCTGTAAAAGGTATAAACGAACGGTTTTCGCCTCAATCAAGCTTAATGAACCTAGTTTACTGATGTTATCAACTAAACACTCCAATGTATCTAGAACCTAAGTAAAATGACTAATTTACCCCGAAGTAGACAATTTGAGTTTTGTAAACAATTTCCCGCTTCACCGTTTTGATCATATCTCATAATCCGTAACTAGTTAGAATCCCATTCAAAAGCTCAAGCTTAATTCTATCAATTGTCTACATCTTTTAGTTTTAGAAAAACAATACATAAGTTCAAAATTTTTAAGATATATTCGTTTGAAAATCTGGGCACAATTTGTAGTTAATTTTGCCATTTTGGTCGTAACTCATTCATCCGGAATGGTTACGGCTTTATCCAAAGAACCACATGGTCCTCATATGTTGTACCCTTCACCCATGTAAAACATCAGTAGCCTCCAAGTCAAATAAAATTCGTTACAAGCCTAACTATCTGTATTACAAATTCTGGGTACACACTAAGTTTGTTTCCACGGTTTTGATCGTATCTCGACCATCCGGAAGAGTTGGTGTTCCATCCAACTCACCACTAGGACCTGAGATATTAACATATTCATTCATGTAAATAACCAGTAGGCTTTAAGCCAAAATTAGTCCATTATATCACAAACTATCTGCATAACTATATTCAATGACCCATTTTGACTAGTTTCACTAATTTGGGCGTATCTAATTCATCCGGAGGAGATACGACTCCATCCAATTCAGCATATGGACCTGAGATTATAATCTATCTATTTATGTAAATATACAGTATTCTCCAAGTCAAAAATATTCCATTAACACACAAACTATCTGCAAGTCACCCATTTGGACTAGTTTCACCAATTTGGCCGTAACTTGGTCATCCGGGAGACTTACGGCTCCATCCAAAGCACCACATACACCTTGTATGTTTCTCTACCCAAAAAAGTTATAAAATCATAGACCTCAAGCCAAAAATTATTCGGAATCACACCAATAACCTGCTGTCCTAAATTACTAGTCCCAATCCGCTTTCAAAATCCAATCTAATCTAATTTATAACCATCCTAAGCTATTACCTATCGCCATATTACTTTCACAATCATCCAATAACAAGCATGAATCATATTTCTAAAAATCAATCAAATTAAATAAACCCATGAATTAAAAATAACAATTAAACAAGATATTAGGGCTTACGTAGCAACAATTAAAGAAGAAAACGAACCAAACACCCCCTTAGGGTTCGGCCTAGATCGAACAACAAACAAAAACCACAATCAAAGCTTCCCTTTGATTTTCCGAAACCAAACACACCCCTTTTTTTTATCAAACCCTAACTTTTTCTTATTCAAAACCTTGCAATAACACTAGTATTCAACCATTTGATGCTTTAATTATACCCAAAATTCAATAAAATCTTCAAAAACCAAAATCTTAAAAAAGTCTTACATGAGGTTTCTATTAGCAAAAGATGGTAGAGATTAATGTGGGTATGGTATAAGAATGATTGGGATTTATTGGAAGGTTTTTGATGATGATTTTGGTGGTTGTGGGTTGTGGTTCGTCGAACAGTAAGAGAGGAGGAGACATAGATTTTTTTGTTATCTTCGTAACTGTGTTTTTGTTATTTGTTTGAATGAGGGTCAAACTCCCTTTTATAGAGGAGTCAAATATGGCTAGTAATCTTCCACCTTTGATATATATATAAAAAATAAAGGATGTTTGTTTTGGGCTTATGGCCGGCCATAATGGCTTAGGCTTAAGGTTTCATATTTTTTTGTAAAAATTTATACTAGATTATTTTGTGTTAAAACACTTAATTAAAATGTTATAAAGTGCAAAAATACTATTTTGACAAAATTTCGGCAAAAACGCGGAAAAAGTCATAAAATGCTAAAAATAAAATAATTAAGCTCCCGGGGTAAAAATATGAAAATTTCAACTTCTTAAACGCGTAAACGGATAAAAATCCTAAGCACGGCTCGGAAATAGCTAAAACTGACGATTTTCACTAAATCGGCTAAAAAGTAAAACACGAAAAATTTATTTTAAAGAAAAAAATAGAAACAGAGTCAAGATTTAATATTGACCGTAAGATACGAGATGTTATAGTGAGGTCGGTTCTCGAAACGGTAGGGGGACCCTTTTGTGGTCTATTTGGTGTTTTCGTAATCGCTTGGTTTTTTCTAGCCCCCCCCCTCCCCCTTCGAAGTTCATTTGTTTCTCAATCGTTCTTGTAGATTTCATCTAGAAATTCTAAGTTCAATTTTAGTTGGGTGGGTTGGTTGCAAAACCCTCTAGCTACCATAACTTCTTTGTAATATATTTTTCCTAGCTTTTTCTAGTTTTTAATAAAATGTCGTCGTTTAAAAAAACACATCCAAGGTATTTTCTTTTAAAAAATATGGGTAAATTACACCGTTCGTCCCTATGGTTAGCCTCGATTGCGGATTCAATCCCTAAATAACGGGGATCGATGTCGTTAGTCTTTTTGTCACTGTTGTTACCCGTTTGGTCCCTCGAGCCCCGTTATACGTAGCGGGTGTTAGTTTGACTTTTCAACGATGGGCAATTTAGTAATTTCAAACTTTCATCATTATTTCACCGTTGGTCCCTGAATCAAAATTAAAAACAGTAACTTTCACTGAAAATATTTTGTCTTTTTCCACATTTTGTTTTGTCTTTATCACTTTTCCTTTTATATGGTAATTATTGCACTATAATTGCACTATTTGTTTTTCTCACTCCGAAGTAAAAAGTCTAAACTCGAAACCAATGTTCTCCGTCTTTTCTTCGCCTTCAAATTCCACTTATACCGTTCGACTTTTATAACTAAACAGTAATTTTATCATTTAATGACTTCTATGTTACATAAAATCTCTATTTTGTTACATATAAATACAACAACTCATTTCTTAACACAAACTCCACATTTTTTGAGCTTAAATCCACCACATAACTTTTCCACGTTATAGCCCTTTCATTTGATAACGCAACCACCACAACCACGTTAAATCCACCATATAACTTTTCTACGTCATGCGTCGCCATCTCAACCACCGCTAAACGCCGAAAAATTACGATGAAAAGGAAAAAACCACCACATGCCACTTTTAACTGGTATACCTGATCATATAGCTCAACTTTGTCTCAACCTTGTACCACACTCAAAACTCTACTCCATTTGTTGACCATGGTGGCACGTGATCTACGCACGCGACATTTATATTCCACTTGAAACCAATGTAATATTGGTCCTAATTTTTGAAATAACTAAACAGTAATTTTAGTTATGTTCAGTAGAGTTGGAGGATGAAATTTACGATAATGAGAACTGAGAATTCGAAGCAAAGAGCAGACGAAATGTTGGTTCTGTTTTTGAGAAAAAAAAAAGAAAATAAACTACAAGTCAAAGCAAGTAAGGTTTTATACTAAACAAATGTCTACCAAAAACTCATATATTCATAGATTTCACATTAAACAAATGTCTACCAAAAGTTGAAGTATATATACTACGAGTGTATTAAAAATGGACAACGAAATAAGGTGTTTTGTTTGAGGGGTGTCCCACTATTGACATAGGGTGAAAGTTTAAAATTGCAGTTTGGTTCAAACTTTTGAGAATAAAATAACTGTCTGAATTCAAAAAACGATTCCACTCTAATTAGCTAGGATTTGATCAATGATTCCCTTTTTACTGACAATTTTATTGCCTTCATTAACCTCCACCACAAGTTTTATATATTTATTCTTAAATTATCTATTTCCTTTTATTAACTTTTTCAAATAATAATTTTACATTCATTATTGATTTATAATTTAAACGAGGATTTTAACCCGCGCTCCGCTGCGGAGCGCGGGGTTTTGCATTAGCGAACCCGAGTATGCAAAAAGTGCTTGAAGCTGCTTTTTGTTATAGTGGTCGTACTAGTATTCTTTAAAAGAACAGGGCATTTGTTAGTTGTCGATGGTGTCGTTGTTGTAACATTTTTGTCTATGTCCATGGAGGATGGGTCAAGAGCTATACAGTAAGGCTCAAATGCAATCACAGTTTCAGTACAGTGTCTCTAAAGCCAACACCAAACTATAAAAGTAAGAACACACTTGATATTTTATGTGTCGAAAAGCAACCCATGTGCGCACAGTCCAATAACACTTATTTTTTGAGGTGCTAATGTTGTTTGTAGTTATAAAATCTGTAAATTAACATGCTTCCATATTATGCAGAAATGCAAAACAAATGGTTCAGCACGCGTTGATTCAAACGACCGGTAAAGAGGAATTACTGTTTAAAAAATAAATATCTTTTGTAATATTCTGATATTGCTCCACACCATTTACTTTAGAGTGTGAGTAGTATTTTATTTATCAATGTTGTGCGTGATAAAAAAATATGTACAACCATTTAACATCAGAATCAATAAGTACCTTTATTCAAAACCAACAATGGGACAACCTTCAGTTCCGGTTAGCCGCAACTGATAAGCATAATCAGCCTTCATTTACTTCTGATTTTGAAGTAGTAACCCTCTTTAAAACAGAATTCAGCTTCGTTGTAAAAGATAACCATGGCAATGTTCTATTCATCTGTTCCCACATCTGATATTGTGAAATTATTCTCTAAATCATTGTTTGCAAAGTAATCTGCTCCCACACCCTTCAAAAGAGAAGATAACCATGTAAATCATTACTTTAGGCTATTCTAAACAATTGGCTCAAGGCAGATTTCTATGCTACATGTTTGGATTTATACTCCATGGATCACTCATAATCTGGTTGACAGTTTTAGAATAGCATTATATTTCAATATTCAAGAACAAAGGATATTTGTGAGGTTCTTTACCACCCATAAATATAAGGCGTATACAAAACAAAACTCCCTTTAAAAAAGTACCATTAGCATACGAATTGCAAATATGTGGTCTGTGCTCCTTAATGCATCAAATACGTTGGTGCTCCTTGTTGGTTGTTACAACTGGTGCTTCTTCGTCCTTCCTTCGTTTGAATCGTTCGACTATTTCTTTAGACAGAAAAAAACTAATCTATAGTACAGACATCACAAAATATTAGAAAAGAGCATTATGCCAGCTTATTTTGTGTTGAACTGCTTCTACTTATCTCAAGTTTATTTTGGTTGACTTAACACGTCACTTATAATTACGCATACATGTTTAGCCAAGTCCATATACATCAAGCAATAGGCAGCCTTTCTTCTTTGCTCGGCCATTATTACCATTGGTGTTTCATAAGGCATTCTCGAAAAGCAAAACCAAAAACTGAAGTGGCTTTTTTTTCTCTTTGTGCACTCATGTGGTAACAAAGTATATAAGTTCAATTTTTTTGCTCATTCTAAAACATCGAGTAAACTAAACTCACGGAGTGCCATCCACATGTTATCATAAAGAAGGTTACCACCTTCAATAGTAGAGGGATGGCGTGTGTCTTTCAGTTCACAGCATTTCACCAACTGGAATAGGAAGTAGAGAATGTTTAATCATGTCATAATCACAATATAACAGAATGAGATAGACCATATTTATTCAAAATATTTATACAGTCTAAAAAATATAGATTTGGGAAAACAACCATCTAAATAGTTATGAGGCAAAAATGGTAAAAGTTGGTGCCATGACACTCTCGCCGTGTAAATGTCTTTAGATAATAACCATTGAAGCTAGACTAGTGGGGACTGACCTGGTTTAGGTAGAACTAAAAACACATTAGGTTTTATATGCTTGTGTAACGACTTTCTTCCTTAGCCACCACTATATTAGCTTTGATTTGTCCATTTACAACCTCTATAAATAAGGGGTGCAGTGCAACAACAGTTAAAGGGGTGTCAATTCTTTGATATGTCAATTCTTTGACTGGTTTAAGATAATAAACCTTGAAGCAGATAGTTGGGGACTGACCTGGTTTAGGTAGAACCAAAAACACATTAGTTTTTATAAGCTTGTGTTACGGCTTTCTTCCTTAGCCACCACTACATTAGCTTTGATTTGTCCATTTACAACCTCTATAAATAAGGGGTGCAGTGCAACAACAGTTAAAGGGGTGTCAATTCTTTGATATGTCAATTCTTTGACTGGTTTAGATTAAACATTTAAATGGGTCAATTCGCAGCAACAGTTAAAGGGTGTTTGTATAAGTCTGCATAAAAATAAGGGGTGTAATGCAACAAAATCAAACACCCTTTAAATTTCGAATATTAACCCCAAAGTGCAAAAAAACCAAAGAATTAAAAGTAGACATGTATTAAAGATAAAAGATATTTCGAATGAAATAAGTTGTTTCGAATGATCAACAAAAAAATATTTATAATAGCCGGTCCCTATAAGTTTAGGTGATGAAATTCCCCATTACGCATAAAAAATTCTGTACGTTTAGGTGATGAAATTCGCATTACGAATAAAATAATTAGGGTAAGAAAACCTCACCAAATCCCCATTTTAACTTCTCCCAACCTTACAAATACACAATAACCCATGCATCAACCAAATATAACCCAATTCATGTACATTATGAAAAGAATAGAATTATAACCTCATATAAGAAAGTATCGTCATGGCTGCAATCACCCCCTGCCCCCGTATTGTTACTCTCAATACAATATCAATCATATTTACCTTCATCGAGGTACGAAAGTTGCAACCATGCTTTCAGCATTTTGAAATATTCGAGCCAAACATGCGGAGCTGCATATATTAATTGGTATGAAATCAGAAGACAACGAAGGAAAAAAACTAATAAAAACTCGATCCCAATTACGGTAAACTAAAACTTACATGATAACCCGATTCTAGCAACCATTTTTTCCATTTTCTAAAGTCAAATTATGTCTGTATCTACGAACATCGATAGCAGCAGCTACAAATCTGATCCATGGACTGTAAGACATGATGCTTTTAGGCATTAGGCCTTCATTTCCGGCTGCTTGTGCAACAAATACTCCATCTTTGACAACTAGCAAAAGTTTAGCATCAAATGAATTTTTTTGTGATGGTGGGTGGACTGTTAGGCCCTACAAAAAGATTCAGAACATCAATTCCATCATAAACAGCCTGTTAACACATATTATGACATATATAGAGACAATAATTTGGCATGTTTTAAAGACAACAATTTTGGCATGCTTTAATGACAACAATTTTGGCATATTTTAGTGTTAGTGACCAATGTATACAAACCTGATCAATTGACCTGCTCAGAATGAAATTCAAGGTGCTCGATCCACCGTTTTATGGCAGTTCAACTATCACTATCCTTTTTCATAGCACGTATCTTTTTCCAGTGTGTAATGACAAAACTATTCCCAAGCACACATAATAATCATACACTTTCTAGCAGACGGCCATCAACGATATCATGCATTCCATTTCGGATCGCCTTGACAGCAACCACTCTTAATGAATTAGCCGCGCGGTTAGCTGTATCACGGCTCTGTTCACCCTCTCACCTATGCCAGCTACATACATCGACTGCTTTCTCACCTATATGCCTTGCCTCCTGAAAAACAATTAATTCCTATTTACCTGTTTTGCTTTAAGAAAAATGGAGAAACGCATGTTAATGGGTCTCAGTGAGAATAATTATTACCTAGAAGAAATGGTAGTAAATGATGATTCAGCTTGTAGAGCATCTTGAGAAGTGGAAATTGTGAGAATCTTGTTATTCCAGTAGCCCGATTATGTGTTTCCAGCTCAAAAAGTATACATACCAAAACCTTGTCTTCTGCCTTCATGCCAAGCATCCAATTCTGTCAAAATATTCACTGTAACAACTGGTTATTCAATATTTTTTGTTATTCCTCTTTACCGACATCAAAGCATAAAGAATCTTTAAACTAAAAGGATCATGATCAATAAGTATGATAAAAGAAAAACATTAATTGGGAAACCATAGCATACCCTTCGATTAATTCCATCTATAGTTGAAGTAATATAATAATCAGTTGCAAAGCAATCAATAGTTATTTGCTGAAAACCATTGCGACTATTTGGCTAATAAGAAGACGGAAACATCTCTTTAACCATTGGGTTCAACTTTAAATTAGACAAAATATCAGCAATTTCTTGCATTTTCATATCTGATATTGTATCATAATCAGATGCAATGTGTCTTCGTCCTTGTTCTTAAAGTACTTCTCTATATGTGTTGTTAGCTCTGCCACATAATAAATTTTTTTAACATATAGTAACTGGAATCCTAACTCTAACTTCTTGGCTGCAAATAGTCATTCGGAAACTACACAGGTTCTTAGAAACTAATAAATGTTCTAAACTAATCCGTTGACACTACACAACTTACGTTTGATTACACAATGCACCCACTATGTTCATATCAATACTGAATTGCTCATAGGCCGGAAACTGGATAGCGACAACACGACAACTAATACATGTTACAACACAAAAACTTGGGTGCAGCAGTTTTTTTGTTGTTGCATCTTTTTGCTTGATCACAATTATGGTAAAGATTCATGTGGTTATTATAGCTAAATATGAAAGCTTGCATCAACTTAAACAATTGAATCTCATATTTTGAAGCAAAAACTATGCACAAAGTAGACCCGAACCCATTTGTGCTTCACTAACTTTGCATGCTGTAAGTTATTAAAGGCATCGTTCCTAAAACTCAAATATACTAAGTAAAATCGTCAAATCATCAAAAAATTGTATACAACAATTACATGAGAGGTTTCAGTAAATGATGTACCTGAAGGGTACTTGTGCCATTAGACCCTAATAGCCGTAATCATGTTCATATTCCGACCATAATAGCCGTAACTTGCGGGTTATCTTCATATTTCGAATCCCTCTTCCTTTTCCTACTCCCATCCCATACGCATCCTCTCACATCACACCCGCACCTCAAATCCCCTGCACCTCATCATCCTCTGTATACAATACAAACACCCTCTCATTGAAATCAATACCCATATCATGAAATCAACTCATTTGCAAAAAAAACTACAAATTAGAAAGAAAAAAAACCAAAATTTTGATTTTTTTTTCATACCTGCTTCTTGAATCAGGCAACCCCTATCAATAATTTAACACCTATAAACACAACACTTAAATCAAGTCATTTGCATAAAAAACTATAAATTAGAAAAAAACACCTAAATGTTGATTTATTTTTTTCATACCTGCTTGTTGAAGCATTCAACCATTTTCATACACAAATCTGCCTACAACTCCAAAAAGTTTCTTCTTCCTCATCAAGTTAGTCGGTGGTATATTGTGTGTTGGATTAGAGAAAGAAAAGTTGTGCCGGATACTCGTATGGAAGAACACGTATGATAACAATAATTTTAGTGGAAAACAGATGTTGGTGGGGGAGATTAAACAATGAGATGGGTGGAAAACAGATGTCGGGCGGGGATCTTTACACGTATCATCTTCGGGTCGGAAGTATTTCGGGGCGGGGCGGGTTTCTTTTTCAGCCGGATTCCGGCGGGTTGGCGGGTTCCGGCGGGTTTTCCGGTGTGGCTACCCAGGTATGCCGGGTCGGGCGGGGCAAGCAATAAATGCTTTTCACCAAGCCTCGGGGGAATAATCTTTATGTTTAACTATATAGTATAATAGCAACGACTATATCATGTTTACTATTTATACCCGCGACGAAGTGTGCACTTGATGAACATTTTTGAAGCTTTATTATCTAATATTATCTTATAAACTCTCTTGCTAATTACATTTATTTGTCAACATTACATCAACCATAACTTACCTAATGATACACAATAATTGGAACAACCAAATACAATAACGAACAACTATCAAAATATAAATGTTTTTATCAACAATACCTTAAAGCTCCCCGCCCAACAGGCGGGCCTTGAAACTAGTCTTTATATATAATAGATTAATAAGAGTTGCACGAAGAGCGGTTATTTGATCATTTAATTTTTGTTTGCCATATTTAGGATCCGAGCTCGTTTATTAGGTTGTAGATTATTATCTTGTCAAATAGCGTATTCTACGTTCGAACCCTAGTTTATTAGCACATTTTAATTAAAGTTGTACGTTAACTAGACATTTGAATACTCTTTTAATTATGCGGTTCCATATAATATAAGTTTGCTATGGCGTTCTTTGGTAGTATGCTTTAGTAATCTGGTCAAGAGATGTAGTTCGAACCTTTTTTATATTATACGAATAATCGCGTAAAGCAACGGTTTATAACGGCAAATACCTACTTACGAAATTACGATTTGGGTTCAACTTTTGATGTAAAACGTGTGTTTTTTAAAATTAATATAATGTATGTTTTTTAAAAAGTTGTCAAGTTTCTAACTGATCAATCTTAATGTGCATTAGGAGGTACTTAGAGCACAAAGTATGATAACGTCAGGCTCGACATTATGCCGACGTGTCTTTCGCGGCACCAATATTAGCACATCGCACCCAACACAAATCCAGCGTTGTCGGGGCGTGCGTTGGTTTGAGAAGAGCAAGGGTTTATTAAAAAAGAATTATTGACTTTTTATAGTGTGTGTTGAAGATGAAGCACAAGGAAGACACATTCAATTTTGTTTAGCATTATTTACGAAAATGGCCAACTGCAAAACCTCTTTTCTTGCAGAAACCAAGCGAATCTGATATTTCCAAAATGACCATGATGCTCGCGCATTTGGAGCAGCTAGCAACTCGATGAACACGTGTCGATCCCTCTATGGTTGAGTCGAATTTTTAAAAAAAAAAAATAAGAGTGAGTTCCGTAATTTTTTTTTTCATTTTTAGAAATTAGGGTTTTGTATATATTAGGGTTTAGATATTTTTGCCAAATAAAGCTCGGGGCACGTTTTCCTACGGAGTTTGTTGTACATGACTTAACCGGCTATCCTTTCGTTGTTTTCATACTTTTCCATCACAATTTAAAATGCTTACTCGACGAGGCATACAAGAAGGTTTTCGATGGCAACTGTATACCACATGGATTTTTTCTATGTAAGTTAGATAATGAAAACCCGGTCGGATGTTTTGTATTATTCATTAAATATTTATAAAGACAATAACTTAGAAACCTAATAGACCCAAACCCACAAGTCGGGCTTGGACCATATTTATCATCTAATGCATATAATTGTGTAATACGCATCTTGTCACAATTTTACATTACAGAACTTTTCTATCCGTTTTAATAAAATGCACCTTGCAATTATTAATATTTTTGTATTTTTTGAAAACGATAATTTTTCACACTGTATACCACCTATCTTACAATATATATCTCACATACCACTAGACCAATAGCCTTAGGTCGCAACTATTAATCGTGAATCCGCACTACCAGTGCATCTAATGATTGTAGGTTCATCGATATATCTTTCTAAAAGTAGTGTGAACTGCAAAGTACTAAATTTCAAATAACTACCGACCCGACACCTAAAATTATATTTTGGAACTATTTCTTGAGATAAGAAGATTTAAGCTTACTCTTGCTACTTTCATTTCTTAAGTTACACATTATGGCTTTACTATTGGACCTTAAAGTGCATGACACATGGAATCCATTTTGGTAAGTGCAAATCTATAAGCAAATTTGATTGTCTCCCATCACCTATCAACATTTCATTATGTTTAGCTAAAAAATGATTGTAGGTGCATGTTCCTTAAATCAAATTGTTTCCCCTTGGGACATTCTTTGAACTTAAGCTTTGATAGAGATAAGTGGGCATTAACCCCACCGGCTCAAAAGATTTTCTTTCTTTAAATACAAAGCCAACTTTCACAATAATGAATCATTTCTTTTTTATTGTATTCTTTTCACATGTTTAAAATCTAACATAAACTTCCACCAACTTATTTGGTTAATTAAGTTTCAGTGTATGATCTATCTTTTCTATGATTGTAAGAGCTTATGCTTATTATTTCAAACAAATAAGCAACGTGTTTAAAATCGAGATCTTACTTATGATCGTTTTCGTCTTTGTAAGATCGAGATTGTAAAATTGATCGGGATCCTAAGATCCTATTATAATGTCATTCCTCTAATAGTGTTTGTAATATTATACAAATTATTATATATCATAAACACAAAATAATATTAGTATTTAATGGAAATGTTCTCCTAAATTATGATTATGTAATGTTTAAGAAGATTAACATGTTGTATTTTAAATTTTATAAAACATAATTCATAAGTTTGGAGTTTTTTAGTTTGTGGTTCAAGAAAAGTAAGATCAGTATCTTAAACTTGCAAAGATCTTACGTAAAATAAGAATCATTTTTGCTCTGCAGTATCTTAAAATCGTAAGATCCTAAGATCAGAATCGGGATCTTCACAACTATGCAAATAAGCATAGCTAACTAAGTTCGGCTTGATGAAGAATAGTTTAGGCAAAAGGATTGTTTTGGTTCGTGTGAACTGTGAACAAAAAGTGTTTTGTATGATCACATTAACAAAGTGTTCTGTATGACCACATGAACTATGAAAAACTCGAGAAGTGTTGATATCCCTTTTTCAAAAAAGAGGTAAATATGACTTTATTATTACTGATGACGTATACTAGGTATACCAAGCCTCTGGGCTTGGGCCACACTAATACTTGGGCTTTTGGGCCCAACCTGTCAATAACGGGCCGTAGTAAAACCCAATCTCGCATTGACCGCGGCCCGAACCAAGCGATCCGTCCGCAGATCTAGTTATAGACGATCCGTCCGCGGCCGTTCACATGATTACCGCGGAACCTTGCCCGACAAGGGACCCACTCTGGCCACTACTAAAGCAACCAAAATACTAGAAAACCCTAGTAATAGACACCTATAAATAGGGGTCATAGTACACCCCAAAAGGTACACAGTTATTCTTATTCTCTCTGACATATACTCTGACAATATGAATACTTACTCTCACGCCGGAGTCTAATCGTGGGGTCCATCCCCACGGTAAGGCTAACGGTTTACTTTCAATTGTGCAGAAAATCATATCACTTCTCTTGCTCTAGTACAAGATTAAACACGCAAGTCATTTGGAGGCCCGGCCCGACAAAGGACTTTAACACCTTGCCAAACCCGACACGAATTTTGTACTAACAAGTGGCGCCATCCGTGGGACGCTTACGCAACCACATTCTCTAAAAAACTCAACGCAGTAAAATCACGACTGATCTATGGCGACGAGTCCGGAATTAAGATAAGAAGCCGTGAAGAGTCGCACTACTCTGAATCTAAGACACCAACCGCCCGAACAGAGCCTAGAAGAAGGCATTCCCGAAGCCCGTCACCACATGCCAGTGTTTTCAAAAGACTTAAGAAGTACATATCACCTTCACCACGGCCCCAGCCACGGAAAGAAGGAGGCTTGTTCAATAGGTTGAGAAGAAAGGAGCCAGCTACATCCGCACGTTCTGATAGTCGTCAACGGAGTCCCCAAGCAAAAAGAACTGAAGAAGAAGCAAGA
>BQNB010086188.1:12727-28264 GCA_026074375.1 Tanacetum coccineum | reverse complement strand
CATCTATCTAAATGGTTTCTTGAAACTTAGATTCTTAGGAGGTATGTTGCTTTCAGTGACACTATGTTTGCGACCAGGACGGGATCATCTAATTTTTTTATATTCATGGCGTATCTAAGCTTGATCAAACGACCATTTATCACCATGTGTGTAATGTCGTACTTTGTCGAGTTGTTACGCCTGTGGTTAATAACTTTTAGCAATGTACCTTCTTGACTGTCTTTAAGTTTTTTAGTTCGATCTGTTTTTTGTCGTAGTGTGTTGCCCGTTTAATACACCCATTGATGTTCGGCTGTTCCAGTTTTTTAGACCGACAATGTTATGACTTAACTGTTTTTTACGTTGTTTATAAATCTTCCCGGGTCGATTTGTACTCAACTGCTTTTTTAGATTCTTTGCAGAATTTGTCAGCGCACTTTTTATTTTGTAGATCTTCTCAAGGTTGAAATTACATAAATTGAAATTACATAAATTTGTAAGCATCGTTGAAATTTTATTTATTAAACTATATATATATATGTGTGTATATATATTATGTACGCGTGTATACGTTGCGTGTATGAAGATTGTTCATTACTCTTACCAAAAAAATTATCGACCACCATTTACAATACATGTGTGCGAATTCAAATGCTCCGCCGTTACGGAAACGTGACTTTCCAACACCCAACAATGTATATTTATACGATATTTTACGTGCGTATGTCGATCTTTCATTTTATGAGTGTGCATTTTTTATGCAAGTTTTTTATACAAGTTTGTACGGCTACTTTTTTAACCGTCTCTATATAGCTCCTTTTCTGGCCAAGAAAATGACGTCGCTTGGTTTTATCGTTTTTTTACGCTCTTAACGAGTTTGTTTAAACTTTCGTAGTAAGTTTTATTTATATTTTGCTGTTTACAAACAATATCAGCGTTGATATTGTATCAAATGAATCAATTCTAAACGTTCCATCGCAGCGCGCAACTGCGTTATACATCGTTGACACACATTTAAAAGTAGGATGTTGTTACACAGATATTTTTATACCTTTGTTTAAAAAAACGAAACACTTTTAAACCTACATCAACTATTTCACAATATATATCTTGCATATGTCTCAAACGAAAATTAAACCCATAGCCTCTTATTGATGACAACTCACAAGACGTTTGATATCCTTAAACCTATGTAGCTTAAGGTAAAGTTGGACATTCGAACACCAAATGAGATATGTATTTTCTTGCAGTAACCGTCTTGTTGTATCTTTTTACAAAAAAAACCAAGTTTATCGCACATGTTGGGCAGCCAAGATGCTCGTAATAACACGTGTCAATCGTATCACAAAACCATAGTTGTTAACGACACGAAATACAAACCCTAATTTGGCAACACGCATTGATCGCGCATTTGACAGCAGTTTTTTGATTTTTTTTTTTCTGTTTCGCTGTCATGGATCATCGCGCATGGCAAGCATGTGTAAAGTGTAGTGAAGGTGAGTGATATGTGTTTTTTTTGGTTTTCTATCATTTTGGATGAAAGACTGATGCACTGGCAACGAAATGACTTATGCATTGACAATGAAATGACTTATGATGGCAGGAAAATGTCTATCCTAGCAGTATGAATTTGTAGTTTTTCACAATTTCTGATCATTAATAAATGTAGTTGAATGAATGTAAAAATTCACTTAGTTCAATTGAAAAAGCAAATAGCAGTGTGTAAGTTTGATCTCGAACGAAACATCCTAAATTTGTGGTGGTTTGGGTTTTGTGGGTGGTTTTTAGGATCATTTTTGTTTTTTTTGCTCCTTATGTTTGTTTTTGTTGTCTTGTGATGTTTTTTGTTTTTGTTTCTCGTTTATTTTGTATCGTATTTTTTTATTTTGTTGTTCTGTTTTGGTTTTGCTCCGGTGTTTGTGTGATTGTATCGATTTTTGGTTGCTGCGTTAATAAGATGGATTTGAGCGATTACGAGGTATAATTTTTTTATGTTAAATAATTATGTATTTTGTATTTGATCGTTGATATTTTGTTAGTAATATCTGGTTTCGTTTAATTTTTGTACCAATGTTATTGTGACATGTAGGGTTAAGTTAACTTTGATTAAAAAAAAGAAATATTTAACTTAGGGGACACTACACGTGAAGCGTTATTTAAGGCAAACTGTTTGGTTGGTTCTTAAATCAAGACAACAATATTTCGAAGTTAAAGTGTAAATTAGGCTTACACTGCTAACAAAAGGAAAAATATACAACAACATATAAAAATATACAACAAGATATAAAAAAGGAAATTCAATATCATTTGCTTTTTACTAAATCAGATAAGACTAATTAATAACAAGCTTATTTATCACTACAAACTTACAAGATATCATATAAATGATTAGTCCTTGAATATGTTTTACTCAAATAAGTGATAGACACTCAATGACATTGTTGTTTATCGCTAAAAAATTCGCGCGATTTATGACAAGAATTGACAAATCATAGGCTTTTTCAGACATTGAATGACAGTTGACTGTAAATATATTACTGTACTGCAACTGATAAGACAACTCAACGACATTATTTTTTATCACTAAAAATATCACGCGATTTATGACAATATCTGACAAGTCATTAACTTTTTTCTGACATTGATTGACAATTCACTGCAAATGTCATTCAACCTAAAAAAAAATGTCGCCGCCCCTTGCCACCGTCAATATCCCCTTCGCCTCCATAAGTCCTAATTCGAATATTGCTACTACTTCCCTAGAGCCAGTGATTGTTATACCCCTGTTTATTGTGAGATCATCACTTGTTGATTCGATCTCTAAACGAGTGTGTTAGGCGATCCCTTAACTTGGGACTATAGGGCTTTTTCGTTTTTTAGGTCTGCGTTTTGTCTTTTTTCCTTTGATTGCCTCCGTTTCCGTTTCCACCTTTTCTCAATCCCTAGAAATTTATTACCTTAAATTCTATCTTTGGTTTGACGGTTGGTCTTCTTTGCCCTAATTAGGGTTTCGTTTCTGGTCGTTTTCTAAAAAATTCATTTTCTTCAATTTGTTATAATTGTATCATGGGTATCGTTAGGAACAAAAGAAGATGAGGGGGCTAGATCTCCACTTCAATCTATGTGTCGAATTATTCCTCG
This sequence comes from Tanacetum coccineum, assembly GCA_026074375.1. Lineage (NCBI taxonomy): Eukaryota > Viridiplantae > Streptophyta > Magnoliopsida > Asterales > Asteraceae > Tanacetum > Tanacetum coccineum. The sequence continues at coordinate 25,144 of BQNB010086188.1, read as the reverse complement.
AGGTGTTCTCGCAAAGATTTGTTTCATTGCTTTGCAAGAAATAAGACACGTTATTGCGACTCGTTTATTTCTATTTAAGAAATCGAAAGATGGGAAAAGATTTGGTTTTGTTTGATTCATTAATGTGTTTAATATGGAACGATTGGTAAGTAATCTTTGCGCTATTTGGGTTGGTCGATCAAAGTTCCACGCAAACGTTGCCAGATTTCATAGAACGCCTTTTGAAAGATTAATAAAGCCTCGAAAGACAACTATTGCGAATCCACGTGTTATGAGCCCAAAAGAAAGAGTAACGTTAACGAAAATGGGTCGAGTAATGCAGGTAAATCTTATGCCCATGTGCTGAAAACACATAATTCATTTGAAGCATTGGACTGTGAATCTGCGCCTTCAATTGTTTTGGATGATGACTGTCTTAATTCAAGAGATTCACTCTAAAGACTTGCTGGGTAGGGTTTTAAGGTTTGCATCTTTGTCGAATCTTAAGTTAGTCTAAGAATGAAGTTTTGACGAGATCAAACTTCAATATATTGGGAGAATTATGGGTTTTGTTGAATTTCCTTCGCTCTAAAATTAAAGGAATTATTTCAGGAAAAATAGGGGGGTGGTTGGATCGTGGTTCGCGGTTTTAAAACCAAACTTCTACCGAATTCGTTCCTGAAGGTAGAATTTTATGGGTTGAGATCGAAGGAGTCCCATTTAAATTTTGGTCTAAAAATACCTTTAAAAAGATTGCTAGTAAGTGGGGAGAGATTCTTGACACCGAAGATCAGGAAGAAGATGGTTTTTATACGAAAAGATTATGCATCTATTCAAAACTTGGAAATAATATTTATGAGAACTTAAAGTCTTCTTCCGAGGTAAAGATTTTTGGTATTACGCGCTTAATGAAATCCATGGATGGGTTTCAGATTCGATTGATGAATTTGATGATGATGATGAATCTGAAGAAGGGTCTAAAGGAGACACTGCAAATAGCCATGGTACGTTCAACTTTGATGATGCTGACGATGTGGATAAAGTTCCAGAGACTGAACTTGATGATCCTTTAGAACAAAACGAGAATTCTTCGAAAGATCCTTTTGGCATCTACTATCTCACAAAAAATAAAGACAATGATTGCTAACATACAGTATCTGATCATAGTAGCAAATTCCTACCAGGTTTTACTCCTAATGAGGTTTCCATGCCAAGAAGATATTAGAGAAGAAGCGTTAATGATGATACATCGCCTCGTATCGTGGCGGAAAGACAAAATGAACCGGAAAGGATAAATAATTTTACAACGTTTCTTAAGATGAGATGTCAGGCTCAGTGTGTTCTGGTATCTTTAAAAAACTAGTGGCTCCGCAATCAGGGGGTCTATCCTTTGTGTTCTGGAGGAACTTGTGAAGGTTGGACAAGCAATGGGATATAATATGAAAGGTTGTGTAAATAATATAAGTGAAGATTATTGATCTCAAGGAGTGTCGGGTTAATCGTATGAATTGTCTTTCTTTGAACATCAAGGCCTAGCCCAAAAGGCCCAAAAAAAAGATTGGGTTAAGGAGTTGTGTTTAAAAAATTAAAGATAATTTTTTGGCTTTCAGGAAACAAAAATGGAGAACTATGAACCAAGTGGTGTGTATCAAGGCCTTGTTAGGGAAATTATAACTTTTGATTTGCTCATTAGTGTTTCTGTGGGCATTCGGAGGGGAATTCTTTGCATTTGGGATACTAATTCTTTCAAAAAGTAATGTTACTGTTTCGGATTTTTTCCTTATAATTCGGGGTACTTGGTTTGAAATCTGGTGTTAAGATCTTGTGGTGGCGGTTTATGTCCTCACGACTTGAGAGTCAAAAAGATTTTTATGGGATTATTTGGAGTATATTATTAATAGATGGGACGGTGAGGTGCTAATTATGGGTGATTTTAATGAAGTGAGACGGAAAACTGAAAGATTTGGATCGGTGTTTAATGTTCAAGGTGTTGATATGTTCAACACGTTTATTGCAAATGCGGACCTTAAGGAGATCCCGCTAGGAAGTAGTTCGTTTACATGGTGCCACAAATCCGCTACTAAGATGAGTAAACTTGACAGGTTTCTTATTTCTGAAATTTATTATAATTCATATCCGGATATATGTGCTTACTTCTTGGGATCGATTCTTATCGATCATCGCCTTGATTCTTCTTCGTTGAATCCAATCATGACTACGGGCCGATCCCGTTTAGGTATGTCAACCATTGACGGAATTGGATTGTTTTAATAAGTTTGTCATTAACCCGTGGGAATTCTGCCCTGTTGTGAAAACTAATGCTATGCGGAACGTTGATGCAATAGTTTAAATTTTTTAAAGGTACAATTCGTTTGAGTGGCTTAAATCTATAAAAGCAAGAAAGAGGTTTGGTATTCTTAAAGAGAGCTTAACAGAAAGATGCTTGATATTTGAGTAAGGGCCTTAGCTTCTGATATTATTATTAATAGAAGAATGGAGGTTATTAAATCCTTTCAATACCTTGATAAAATTTCATGTATGGATTTGGCTTCAAAAGGCTAAGGGTTAAATAGGCGGTTGGGGGGGGGGGGGGGGGATGAGAACCTCGATACTTTCATGGGGTCTTAATAAAAAAAGAAAGTTCAATTACTAACATTGAGGTATTATGGTTGATGGTAAGTGCAGATAATCGCAAGTTGTTAAATCTGGAATTTTTTCTTCATTTTCGGAAGAAAGAAAAGATTTGAAAAAACCTTCTGTTTAAACGAATTCTTATTGATATGAATTTTCCTAAGACATTTCTATCGATCAAGCAAACTGAATTGTGGGTGCGGGTGTCTAATGAGGGAGGTAAGAAGGCGGTGTGGGAATGTGGTTCCACAAATTTGGAACCGGATGGATTTTCGTTGGCTTTCTATAGAAAATTTTGGAACATGTATTGAAAATGAGGTGTTTTCGGCGGGAATAATTATTTCTTTACTACGGTGACATTCCCAGGGATGTAATGCTTGTTTCATAGCCTTAATCCAGAAGTTCATGACGCTATATTGGGTTTAAAGACTTTAGACCAATTAAGTCATATTGGTCGGAAGCATTTACAAACTCATTGCTAAGATCTTGGTCCAATCGTCTTGTGGGAGTTTTGGTGTGATATTGTTTATATGACGTTCAATCGCTTTTATTTCAGATAGCAAATCTTAGATGGGCCATTCATTCCTTAATGGAGGTCATTCAATGGTGTAAGTCCATGAAAAAGCATTCCTTTAATCTACAAGGTTGATTTCGAACAAGGGCTTATGATTCGGTTCGTTGGGGATTTCTTGGATGATGTTCTAAGCGAATTCAAATGCTCCGCCGTCACGGAAACGTGACTTTCCAACACCCAACAATGTACATTTATACGATATTTTACGTGCGTATGTCAATCTTTCATTTTATGAGTGTGCATTTTTTATGCAAGTTTTTTATACAAGTTTGTACGGCTACTTTTTTAACCGCCTCTATATAGCTCCTTTTCTGGCCAAGAAAATGACGTCGCTTGGTTTTATCGTTTTTTTTACGCTCTTAACGAGTTTGTTTAACTTTCGTAGTAAGTTTTATTTCATATTTTGCTGTTTACAAACATATCAGCGTATGATATTCGTATCAAATGAATCAATTCTAAACGTTCCATCGCAACGCGCAACCGCGTTATACATCGTTGACACACATTTAAAAGTAGGATGTTGTTACACAGATATTTTTATACCTTTGTTTAAAAAAACGAAACACTTTTAAACCTACATCAACTATTTCACAATATATATCTTGCATATGTCTCAAACGAAAATTAAACCCATAGCCTCTTATTGATGACAACTCACAAGACGTTTGATATCCTTAAACCTATGTAGCTTAAGTAAAGTATGGACATTTGAAAATGGATCCTCCAGTGACCTAATCCATAAGCTTTAGTAGCGAAATTTACCGAAACAACCAAATGAGAAATGTGTTTTCTTGCAGTAACCGTCCTTGTATTTTTTTACCAAAAAAACCAAGTTTATCGCGCATGTTGGGCAGCCAAGAGCTCGAATAACACGTGTCAATCGTATACACAAACATAGTTGTTAACGACACAAAAATACAAACCCTAATTTGGCAACAAGCATGATCGCGCATTTGAAGCAGTTTTTTGATTTTTTTTTTCTGTTTCGTGTCAGATCATCGCGCATGGCAAGCGGTGATATGTTTTTTTTTTGTTTTCTATCGTTTTGGAAGAAAAGACTGATGCATGGCAACGAAATGACTTATGCATGGCAATGAAAGACTTATGCATGGCAATGAAATGTCATATCTAGCAGTATGAATTTGTAGTTTTTCACAATTCTGATCATATAAATGATAGTTGAATGAATGTAAAATTCATAGTTCAATTGAAAAGCAAATAGCAGTAGTTGATTCGAACGAAACATCCTAAAATTTGTTGGCTGGTTTGGGTTTTGTGGTGGTTTTTAGGTTGTTTTGCTCCGGTGTTTGTGTGATTGTATCGATTTTTGGTTGCTGCGTTAATAAGATGGATTTGAGCGATTACGAGGTATAATTTTTTTATGTTAAATAATTATGTATTTTGTATTTGATGTTTATATTTGTAGTAATATATGTTTATGTTTAATTTTAGGTACCACATGTTCTTGTGACATGTAGAAGTAAGTTAACTTTGATTAAAAAAATTAAATATTTAATTAGGGGCACTACACGTGAAGCGTTATTTAGGCAAACCTGTTTTGGTTGGTTCTTAAATCAAAGACAACAATATTTAGAAGTTTAAAGTGTAAATTATGCTTACAATGCTAAAAAGGAAAAATATACAACAACATATAAAAATATACAACAAGATATAAAAAGGAAATTCAAATATCATTTGCTTTTTACTAAATCAGATAAGACTAATTAATAACAAGCTTATTTATCACTACAAACTTACAAGATATCATAAATGATTAGTCCCTGATTTTTTTTTACTCAAAGTGATAAGACAACTCAATGACACTGTTGTTTATCGCTAAAAAATTCGCGCGATTTATGACAAGAATTGACAAATCATAGGCTTTTTCAGACATTGAATGACAGTTCACTGCAAATATATTACTGTACTGCAACTGATAAGACAACTCAACGACATTATTTTTTATCACTAAAAATATCACGCGATTTATGACAATATCTGACAAGTCATTAACTTTTTCTGACATTGATTGACAATTCACTGCAAATGTCATTCAATTATAGCTTATATATAAAGACATAACTTGGGGACTCTCATACTCAAACTAATTTTCCCGATTCGATCATAAATTATTAATTGTATCTTCTCATTTTCTATCATGGCTAGTAACCCAGAAAACGTTAGGTCAAATGTCCTTATGAAACTACAAGAAGCACTTGATGAAGAAGCTATTTTGGAGGAACAAATTTTAACCTTGATGCATCGTTTTGCTGATAGGTTTACGGATCGTAGGGTGGAAATTAACAATCTGATGGTTTTGCACGATCACCCACTAATTGACTATGGTAAGTACGCCCTTGGATGCATGACAGGGGCGGACATGAAGAAGTGTGTATACTTGAAAAGTGTTAGAGATGAGTTGCTACGGAGTATGGAAGAGAAAAGACAATTGATGACGAACTACAGAGACATGTAAAAGGATTACTGCTTAACACCAGTTTGCTAACCATCTTTGTAGTTGTTTGTGGTTGTTTTAAAGTTTTTTAAATCCTCTAAATAAGGTTGGCCATGTAATCTCGTGTTGTAATGCTATTAATGAATATCGTTGATTTTTAAAAAATTTAGTTATCGTTTTATACAATTGAACTGATAAAAAAAATTAAATAACCCCAACTGACACACTTTGCAACATCATATCTTATGCATATTAAATTATTTTCGTAACAAGTTTTGGTTCACTTTGTAGACCTCATCAAAGACAACACTACCGACCAAAATAAAAAAATCTCAAATAATGTATCAATAGCGTAAAACGTTCTCAAAGATTGCCGATATCGTTATTTTGCAAAACTTTCCTAAACCCTAATAAAAACCAAACCCTAAATTTTAAAATTTTAAGAAAATGAACAAAAAAGGTTCTCAACTGAAAATTATACATGCGCGATCAACTTTTTTTAATTTTAATTTAAAAAAAAAATCGTAACTTTGATTGTGCAAGCGACACGTGTTCTTCGAGTTCTCAACTTACCATGTTGCGCGATCAACATGGTTGATTTGGAAAAATGATTTTGTCAGGGTTGGAGAAAAAAAGTCGATTTCAAATTGGTTGATTTGGTAATTTTCGCTTTATTTTGGGTACCCCTGTTAGTACTCTAAATAGTGTAAAAGGGATTTCTTTTGTAACCTCTTTTTATAGTGCAACGCAGTTTTTTATCAGTTTATGTTTCGTAAATTTTGACAGTTTCATACTTTTGACCTGTTAAACTTTATATTTTCCGTTCCGTTTTTTCCGTGTCACAGTTTTATAACATATACAAAATTATAAAAATACAAAAAAAATATAAAAAAATAAAAACGCAAAAAACCCAGGGTACAAATGGTGTTTCAGGAGTTACATATAACATAAGCCTTTATTTTAGGTTACTTTATTCTTTTTTGTGATACTAGCATATTGTTTGTTTCAAGACTTGTATGCATTGTAAACGTGTGAAATGATTTTTGGAACCCCTTATAATTTATTGAAGCATATATATGTTGTAACAAGCTCTGTTAAGACTTGTACGCATTGCATTTCCTGAATATAAATCGATGAGATTCACAAGCATTCCCGGGAACCCTTCTCAGTTCACCCATGCATACCAGTTTACATGATATAAGTTGATCTAGGTCAGGTAACACGTTATATCTACATTACCAGGCCTTGGATCTGGCGTTGGGCATCCATGTGTGGATCGGCCTCATAACATTGTGGCCTAGTTACTAACCACTTTTTTGAACTCAACCCACTAACGCAAAATATACCAAACATATATTTTATCTCCACGGACTTAAACAAAAATATCACAACAACAACAATATTGACAACTAACAAACGCCTCGCAACGAAGCGCGGATTTCAAAACTTGTCTCTTTACAATATTCATACCATACCGTTTTTCTTTCCAGTCTTTCAACTAACATTTTTGACGTAATACCAAATATGTGTCAGGCTTTTTTTCACTTAGGAACTCACATATACACCTAGATTACATATAAGACGAGACTTAAACCATCAACTTTAGTGGTTGATTAATTACATGTCAGACGAGACTTAAGATGAAACCTTAATTACATGTAAGACGAGACAAACACTCATGTAAAACCTGCAACGCTTCTGTTCACTATGCTTAATGCATGTATTGCTTCATGATTAATTACATCATACTACTTGTGATAAGAGATTCTACTTGTGACGCACAGCTGGTAGACTTGTCTTATAACATTCAAAATTATCACCATAATCACACACACACATACCAAGTGTCACTTGGTGGTGTTTGTTTAAACTTAGCTTTTCCGCTTATGGGGTTATTCAGTTTTTGAAAAAAGCTAATAAACTCAAATTTCTAGGCTTTTGAGCTTTTCAAATTGAGACGATTATGACTTACACAACTTGGATTTGCTTGGGATTATAAAACAGAACCCTTAAAAACCAACTTGATATTAGAATTATTATTATTTTAAAGTTGCAACAAGTTGAATCAGACAAGATCATGCAATCAGAACCAGGTCCTTAGTCACCAGATAGCTATATATATGAAGTATATATGAAGACAAACCAAACACTAGAGTTGGAACTCAGAAACACCACTTGATAACTCAGAAACTGAACATAAAAACATACGATTAATTACTTGTATGGTAATCTAGAGTATTACCAGTTCAACACCTTTTGGTGTTCTTCGTTCAAGTTGCTTTTTAGCACAATCTCTAGCAGCCTTCTCCTTCTTCAACTGAATATTTCCAATTGGGGTTCGTTCCAATACCTGATAACGAGGATCAATTATGATTTTATGGAGTGCCTTTGCGTTGTCTATGAAGTATAAAGCAAGTTCAACGTCGCTAATACGGCCATAATAGCCCACTATTTCCACCACTTCGAGGTGTTTATGGGGATGTTTAGCTGCGCGTTTTATTTTTCTCCTTCTCTTGGCTGGTGACATCCAGATTAGCTGCAAAATACAAAACCAAAATGGCTTAAATGAATATATGATGAGTAAACTCATTACCAGAATTTACAAAGAACAAAAAAAGATAGATGACCAGCAAAATAAACTGAAAAGGAAATTATCGCATGTTAGAACAAACTAGATGAGCCGGCCCACTTGTATAGATGGACCGTACCCATTAGGTTATGATAGGTTGCTTAGTCTGTAAGCATAGTGTTAGTATAAATACATATACAATCCAATGTACAAAAACACAACTACAATTACAATAATATATACCCTTAGAGGTTTTATAACAACAACCGTGGCAATCGCAACAACTCTCGTGGTAACAACAACCGAAGTCGTGGTAATGGTCGTCAGTTTGATTGGGCATCCACCCAGAACACAATATATGGCACGTGCAATAGATGTGGTATTGGTCACATTCCATCACAATGCCCTAATCGTGACCCTTCTACTATTCGCACTCGGCCATCCGCTAACTTTGCAAATACCCGTGCTCAATCCTCTAATGCCTCTGCAAATTGGCACTCAGTCATGTGACACCTGATTTGGCAGCGATTGACATTTCGGAGGCATATTATGGTGACGACGCACTTCATGTTGGCAATGGTAAGGGTCTTCCTATTCTTCATATTGGTTCATCTAAAGTTTACTCATCACAAAAAACGTTTTCTCTCAAAAACATTCTTCACGTACCAGAAATCTCCCATAATCTTCTTTCTGTTCAAAAATTCTGTCATGATAATGATGTCTTTTCTGAATTTCACAATTCTTATTTTGTTGTGAAAGACGAGTCTACACACACCACTCTTCTCACCGGCCCCAGTAAACACGGTCTCTACACCATCACTCTTCCTCAACTTAAGTCGATCAATAAAGTATCTTTTTCGGCTGTACGAGCTTCCCCAACCATTTGGCATAGACGGCTCGGACATCCCCATCAACGTCTTTTGCATTCTATGCTTTCTAATTTTTCTCTTCCCGTTACAAATAAAAGTCTGTCAAGTTTCTGCAATTCTTGTCCATTGGGAAAATCTTCAAAACTACCTTTATTTGAATCTGGATTTCGAAGTAACAATATTTTAGACTTGGTTTATTGTGATGTTTGGGGTCCCGCACCTTTGTTATCGTTTGAAGGTCATAGATATTTTATGTTGTGTGTTGATCATCATTCTCGTTACATGTGGATATATCATTTAGCTCAAAAATCTGATGTGTATTCCACTTTTAAATCATTTGTGCAAATGGTTGAACGTCAATTCACCACAAAATTAAAGAATGTTCAAACCGATTGGGGTGGTGAGTTTCGCAATTTAGCTTCGTTTTTCTCTTCGCTAGGAATTATTCACCGGCGATCTTGTCCTCATACAAGTGAGCAAAACGGCTTTGTTGAACGTCGCAATCGCCACGTTGTGGAGACCGGTCTTACTCTTCTTGCTCAAGCATGTGTTCCTCAACGTTTTTGGCATTATGCTTTTGATACTTATGTTTACCTAATCAATCGCATGCCCTCTCGCACATCGACAAACAAGTCACCTTTTGAACATATATTCAAACGGTCTCCTGACTACTCTTTTCTTCATGTCTTTGGGTGCCTATGTTTTCCCCATCTTCGTCCGTACAATCGTCACAAAATGGATTTCCGTTCCACTCCGTGTCTTTCTTGGCTACAGCCCCTCCCATCATGGATATTGTTGTCTTGATATCTGTACTGAGCATCTTTATATTGCTCGACATGTTCGTTTTAATGAAGCACAATTTCCCTTCGATATCCCTAAAACAACTTCCCCACCCCGTTCGAAAACATCTCCCTATTACTCCTCGGAATCACCTTATGTAATTTCTACTACTGGCCATCCAAGTCCATCTTCACCACGCCCACCGATTTCATCTCCAATTATCAGTTTCACATTTGAGTCCAACTTCTCAAACTTCTCCCGAGTCTTCTAATGGTCAACCATCTCCCGTATCGACTACATCGATACCAACACCACCACCACCCACACCACCACCTCCCATCACTCGGCAACGTCCTGCAAATCTTCGTCAAAATCCCAAACAACGGGTTCCCTACAATCCTTCCGCAAATCATGCTACCGTCCTCCCCACTACCATCACTGAACCAACCTCGTTTACCGTTGCCAACAACTCTCCGGAGTGGCGTCAAGCTATGAAAGCAGAGTATGATGCTCTCATGAAAAATGGAACGTGGTCTTTAGTACCTCGTGCTTCTACTACCAATGTTGTTGATGGTAAGTGGGTATACAGGTTAAAACGGGACAAGAATGGTGCTATCATTCGTTACAAAGCAAGATTTGTTGCCAAAGGTTGTCGGCAACAACCAGGTATTGATTTTCATGAGACATTTAGCCCGGTTGTCAAGTCGACAACTATTCGAGCTGTTTTATCACTTGCGGTTACTAACGACTGGCCACTACGCCAGTTAGATATTCAGAATGCATTTCTTCATGGAAATCTTAAGGAACAGGTTTATATGAAACAACCTCCGGGCTTTATTGATCCACAACGACCAAATCATGTATGTTTGCTTCATAAGTCTCTTTACGGCTTAAAGCAGGCCCCACGCGCTTGGTTTGAGCGCCTCTCCAAGGCTCTCTTCGATCTCGGTTTCAAAGGCTCCAAAACGGATCCATCTTTGTTTATTTATTCGCGTGGAGACACACTTTTGTACATTCTGGTATATGTGGATGACATCATTGTTACAGGTAATAACAAGGGCACTATCGACAATATAATTTGTCAACTTGGATCCGCTTTTGCATTAAAAGATCTCGGGCCACTTAACTACTTCTTGGGTATTGAAATTGTTTCGCATGTGTCCGGCATTCTCCTATCTCAAAAGAAGTATATTTTGGAGCTATTACAAAGTGCTGGTCTTTCTAACTGCAATCCCGTGTCTTCTCCCATGGTTACCTCAAGCTCACTCAAGTTTAGATGACAGTACCGCTTTCTCTAATCCAGTAAAATATCGACAAGTAGTGGGTTCTTTACAATATGTTACTCTATCTCGGCCTGACATAGCTTTTGCTGTTAACAAGGTATGTCATGCTCCGACCGAGAATCATTGGTCTGCAGTTAAACGGATTTTACGTTATCTTCATGCTACGGTTGAACATGGTATGCTCAAACGTCGTTCTTCTGGTTCTACCCTTCAAGCTTTTACTGACGTGCTATGGAAAGGTAATCCCGATACTTCTCTTGAAGCTTTCTCAGATGCTGACTGGGCTACGGTCCACGGGGGGATTTGCTATATATTTTGGTTCAAACCTTATATCCTGGACCGCTCGTAAACAACGTAAGGTTTCACGTTCCTCTACAGAAGCTGAATACAAAGCCCTTGCTGACACCGTTGTTGAGCTTACATGGCTTCAAGCTCTTCTTCATGAGCTTGGTATTCGTTCATCTTCAACTCATATACTATGGTGTTACAATCTTGGTGCAACATACTTGTCAGCTAACCCTATCTTCCGTGCGCGTACAAAACACGTGGAAATAGACTATCACTTTGTTCGGGAAAAGGTTGCTCAAGGAGATCTTCGAGTTAAACATATATCTAAACATGATCAAATTGCAGATATCTTTACAAAGCCATTACCAACTCCTCGATTCTCTTTCTAAGATCCAAGTTGCAGGTTTTTGCCCGTCCTTAGCTTGCGGGGGCGTGTTAGAACAAACTAGATGAGTCGGCCCAATTGTATAGATGGGCCATACCCATTAGGTTATGATAGGTTGCTTAGTCTGTAAGCTATAGTATTAGTATAAATACATATACAATCCAATGTACAAAAACACAACTACAATTACAATAATATATACCCTTTGAGGTTTTATATCGCATAGCAGGGTCCCTTCTGTCATGGGGAAATATTAAGTGTGGACTCCTATTTAGAAATAACATGATACTGTATAATCTAAGCATGTATTAGATGCAATATGATCAATCCGCCTTATTAAAACTGCGACAATTTCCTTTCCTGAAACAGCCATTTGCCGTTTCTAAATCACAAGTATTCTAATATTGTTGATATGCTCCACATTCCGGGAGCTACTTTTAGCATGTCTTTATTAGAGGTGTTTGAGATCATTGGCAAATAACGGGGGTGGCAGTTTCAACCATTAAGATGTGAATGGATCATTTTACCTCAACTGTGTCAAATTAGTCGTATTTTCTTATAGCTAAAAGAGGAATGTGTCAAATGGCCAAAAATGAGTTGGACA
>BQNB010086188.1:1541-12106 GCA_026074375.1 Tanacetum coccineum | reverse complement strand
TCAAGTTATATCGAGATACCTCATCACAAGCGCCCTCATCACAAGCATCCTCAACAAAAACATTCTTAGAATAAGAATCCTCATCACAAGAATCCTCATCCCAAGAATCCTTATCAAAAGCATCCTCATAAGAAGGATCCCATACAGGCATAAGCCAAGCAATCTCATCATAAGCAACCTCATCAGTAGTCTGGCTGGATGGAAAGAACTCCAAGTCTAAATACACAAAATAACCTCTCGACCTGGAAAAGCAAGCACCAAGTGCCAATCACGATCTGTCTTGACCACAACATTCCCAATTGATTTGTTAGGATGCTTGAAGGTTAGTTTGTAACATCCAGGAGACGCCAGGTGAAGTTCCTTCTCAATCAAACAGATAACATCTTGAAGCGAGACAGAGGAGTGCATAGTATAAAAAGACGTGCACTGCACATTCTTCATATACTTAAGAACAATAGTTACTTTATAATCACCCCTTTGAATCACTGATAGTGATCGGTTAAGAAACTTTGCAAAAAAAGAGTGTAATTGCTGAAGCCTTGCTTTAAAAATCGAGGGGTCAACTGCATATAAACATATCAAAACTTGATAAAACTCGCACAAGATAGTATAATATGAAAAAGAAAACAATGCAGATAAAAATATTCATGATGCTGATCATAGAAGATAGCAATTTTTCACTATAGGGATATGTAAATTTTGCCCGCCATCTTATTGTAAACGTTGATTTGATGTTAAGTATAATATTATAAATATTAATTATCAAAAAAAAAAAAAATGTAAATAACGCTGATGTATAACATATATTTGTAAATGTTTTACAGATTCTGCACTTTATAAGAATAAAAGTAGCAGACTTGCAGCACTTGCTGCTATAAATTGAGAGAGAATAAAGTGAAACAAAATTTGAAGGCTGGAGTGTCTTTTCTTCCAGCTTCATATTAACTTCTATTTATAGGCTTACAAGATACATAGTACATAGACTTTCTTTGCCTCTAAGTACTCTTAATAGCTAAGTTTCTTAATAGTTAAGAATACTAAATATCTAATATCCTTAAGTAGTTTAAGGATACTAAAGGGTTCTCTAAGGTCCTTAACAAGTAAGGAATAAGGATGCTTCTAGTGAAGTATGCTTACAAGACTAAGATTTCCTTAAGGAAGTTTAAGTTTCCCTTAGTGACTAAGTATACTAAATATTACACAAAAAAAACAAAGCATTAGATACTTCAACACTCATTCCTTAAGACTTGTGCGTTGTTTATTCCATAAGCTGACCATGAATTAATTTAGCTTCTTTCCCCGTAATCGTCTCTTCATATTGTAAGCAGTATCCCCTAGACAAGTCATTCAGATGTGCAGTATTTTAAGCTTGACACATCTTCATTCTTCTCTTCAGCTTCTCGATATGACATGGATACATCTAGAAATTGATATGCTTGATCACTTCCATGTTGCACGGGATTTTCTGTTGAACCACTCCCCTCAAATTATGGCGTGGTCAGATAATATAGAATCAATCTAGCAAACCACAAGATCCCATGGTTGGAGCTTAGCTTAGGACCATAAAGTGAGTTTTAGTGTCGATAAACTTTTTCATCTTGTCCAACTACTTCAAAACCTTGAGGTTGTTTTACATAAATCTCCTCCTCAAGTTTGACTTTCATTGCATTAATCCATTCAAAATGTTTGGAGGCATCCATGTAGCTTTTTGGTTCAATGACCGAGTTACAAGACTCGTAAACATCAACAAGCGGTCTTGTTCTTAACACATCAGTGTCGGTTACTCCCTTAAATATCAAATTCAGGAATATCCAACTTCACTAATGTGAAACGCTATATCCTCTCACCAATTTAGTGGTATTCATATGCTTAAGTGTTCTGTAATTGAAGTGACCATTTCTCTTGTCCCATTTCATACTATCATCTTCGGTAACACTAAAAACACTAGCATTTGCAACATCTAGAGTCTTTATTAAGTAAATATAACTACATTTACCATATCAAGGATAGCTATTTTAGAATCGTGAGAATTAGTGATAACGCATTGCGAGTCCTTCTTAAAATTAACACCATAGCCATTCTTTATCATTTGTGGCACGCTTAACATACTTCGTTCAAGTTCAGGCACATATAAGACTCTAGAAATGTATTTTGGTAACCTTTCTTTGTTTTGATCGCTATAGTACCCTCTTCCTTATCTTGCTCTCGAACAGATCCATCACGTCACTCCCAGCTTTACACTTGGGTTGTCCGTATGTCGAGAGGTAATAAAAGAAAAGATCTTTCCGGAGTCATAACTGTACTTGTGCATCCCACTACTCACCACAAGCTTTTAAGCCATGTTTAGGGTTTATTTTGGATGTTCATACATCGATGCGACGCCATGAACAAATACTCATCATCAACCTGATCCTCCTCGGAAACATTTGCTTGCTGAACTCCTTGTGATGAGGTTATGATGCTGTGTCTCTTGCTCTCTACAGTACTTTTCAAGATGTCCAAATTTGTTGCAAAAATTGCACTTGAAGTTTGGTTTATCTTTGAACCAACAATTTGCTTCTTCGTGATTTGTGTTTTGACAAATATTACATGGAGGAAAAGTACCTTTCTTTGATGTTGAAGAAAAGTTTTGTGAGGTAGAACCTTTGTTACTTCTAGAAGATACTCGAAAAGCACCTTCAACTTTCTCCTTCTGTCGATCCTAATAGAAACTCTTTGTCTCACTGTGCACTCAGCGGTGACTTTTACTAACATAGTTCAGAAACCGTAAGTGTATCAAGGTCACAAGACTCTTCTATGGCGGAAATTTTTGCTTCAAACTTTGGAGGAACGCTGATCATCATCTTCTCCACTACTTTCTGGTCTTTCACAACTTCTCCATGAAGCCTCATCTGATTAACTACGTCCATCATCCTTGCTGAGTAATCTTTCACCAGCTCGTTCTCCCCCCATCCGCATCTTTCATTCTTATAATTCAAACTCTCTTTGAGATTATCATAATCGACATGCTTTTACATTTATCAGTACCTTCAAAGGTTTCTTGAAATTTATCCCACACAGAAAGACAAAATACAAAGAGCTTATGATGTCTCCAAGTCCATTATGGAGGTGATCAAAATTTGATCAGGCAATACCCTGATATGTTAAACAGGTATGCCTTGTCCTTTTTTCCATTTCAGCGATACTCAGTTTCGGAGTAAGTTCTTTACTGAGCAACTGTTGGTTTTTCTCCGATGCCTAATACTTTCATCGGTCTCTCTTACAACCTTCCATGCAACCTTGAGATTATCCAAATAGTCTTCATTCTTTTATACTGCACACAAGAATATGGTAATGCAATCCCCATAAAATACTGGCGGCGCGTCGCAGATGAGCGTTAGTATGAACTGCCCAAATATGGTAACGTGTTCCAGAAAATACTGGAATTGCAGGAGTAGCAGTTGCACTAGATGCCATGTCTAGGCTGATTTTTTGTGAAATCTCGAAGGTGTTTCACTTAAGTAATATGACAGCCCCTTAAGAAGAGAGATCTGATACCACTGTAAATGGTTTACAGATCTGCACTATTAAGAATAAAGTGGCTTGCTGATATAAATTGATAGATAAAGTGAAAACAAAATTTGAAGGCTGGAGTGATATGTTCCAGCTTCATATTAACTTCTATTTATAGGCTTACAAGATACATAGTACATAGACTTCCTTTGCCTTTAAGTATTCTTAATAGCTAAGTTTCTTAATAGATAAGAGTTCTAAATATCTAAGTATCCTTAAGAGGTAAGGATACTTACTATTGAAGTTTACTTCATGACTACGATTTCTTAGGAGTTAAGTTTCCTTAGTGACTAAGTATACTAAATATTAAACAACAAAGCTTAGATACTTCAACACTCCTCCTTAAGATTGTTGTTTGATTCCATAAGCTGAGCCTTGAAGTAATTTAGCTTCTTTCCGGTAATCGACTTTGTAAGCATATCCCCTAGTTGAGTTTCAGATGTGCAGTATTTAAGCTTGACTTCTTCATTCTTCTCAGCTTCTCGAATGACATGATACTTGAAATTGATATGCTTTGATCTTCCATGTTGCACGGGATTTTCTGTTGAACTCCTCCTCAAATTATGATTCAGATAATGAGAATCAATCTTAGCAAACCACACCCTTGGTGCTTGCTTAGGACCATAAAGTGAGTTGTAGTGTCGATAAACTTTTTCATCTTGTCCAACTACTTCAAAACCTTGAGGTTGTTTTACATAAATCTCCTCCTCAAGTTCGACTTTCATTGCATTAATCCATTCAAAATGTTTGGAGGCATCCATGTAGCTTTTTGGTTCAATGACCGAGTTACAAGACTCGTAAACATCAACAAGCGGTCTTGTTCTTAACACATCAGTGTCGGTTACGTCTTAAATATCAAATTCAGGAATATCAACTTCACTAATGGGAAGCATATCTCTCACCAATTTAGTGGTATTCATATCTTGATAGGAAACTGGCGGCAAAGGCTAAATCAGGTCTTATATAGTTAAGTATAGTGACAAGCTTCTTGCTATCATCTTTTGATAACTTACACTTGTAGACTAGTGGTGAAGTAACCGGTTTGCATAAGAACATCTTGAATTTCTTGAGCATATCACTCGCATACTTCCTTTGAGAAATATGAACACCGTTAGGTAGTTGCTTGATTTCCATGCCAAGAAAATAGGATACTAGTCCCATATCTGACATATTATAATACATGATTCCATTTTGTTTTCTTAAATTTTCTTACAAGATGATGTGTACTTCCAATCACAAGTAAGTCATCAACATAAAGAGAAATAATCAATCTCTCTTGAGAATTAAATTGCTTTATATAAAGAGTTGACTCACTTGAACTCCTCCTGAAGTTATGATTCAGCAAATGAGCATCGATCTTAGCATACCACGCCCTTGGTGCTTGCTTAAGACCATAAAGTGCTTGTAGGATCTCTAAAATTTCTCTTCTTGGCCAATAACTTCAAAACCTTCAGGTTGTTTTACATAAATCTCCTCCTCAAGTTCACCATTGAGAAATGCGGATTTGACATCAAGATGGTGAATTTTCCAATTTCGTTGAGCAGCTATAGCTATTAATAACTTGATTGTGTCATGACGAGCAACGGGAGCAAAAGTGTCACCGAAATCTACACCTGCAACTTGAGAGTAGCCTTTCACGACCAATCTTGCTTTATGCTTGTATATTGATCCGTCAGGCTAAAATTTTGTTTTGTAGATCCATTTCACACCTATTGCATTTTTCCTTTTTGGCAAGTCGACAAGCTTCCATGTGTTGTTTTTCTTGATCATTTCAAGTTCGGCCTTCATTGCATCAATCCATTCAGAATGCTTGGAGGTATTCATGTAACTTTCAGGTTCAATAATCGAGTTACAAGACTCGTAAACACCAATAAGCCGTCTTGTTCTTAACACATCAGTTTCGGTTGTGTCTTCAATATCAAATTCGGGAATATTAACTTTATCATGGTATGTTTCATTTAAAAACGTATCTTCGTGCCTTTTAACTTCATCCATATTCCATTCCCAGTAGGCCCCTTCATCAAAAGTCACATCTCTGCTGATTACAATTTTACTATCAGTGAGATCATAAATTCTATATCCTTTCGACTCTGTTGCATAGCTGACAAAGATGCCTTTTCTGGCCTTTGCATCAAGCTTTGATCTTTTGATGTCTGGAATATGATAATAAGAGATAGACCCGAAGACTTTTAAGTGTTGAATTGACGGTTTGATTCCTGACCAAGCTTCAATCGGAGTTTTACCACTCACGGCTTTTGTTGCTAATCTATTTAGCAAATATACAGATGTAGCTATCGCCTCGGCCCAAAACGTCTTCGGTAGTTTCTTCTCGAACAACATTGATCTTGCTATCTCTATAACCGTTCTATTCTTTCTTTTGGAAACACCATTTTGTTGAGGCGAGTATGGAACTGTAACTTGGTAAATTACACCTTGTTGCCGAAGAAAATATTCAAACTCATTTGACGTGTATTATCCACCGTTATCAGTTCTTAGAATACGCAAAGTACTGCCGCTTTGCACTTCAACAAGTTTCTTGAAACTTTTAAATATTGAAAATATCGAAGCTTTGCTGCTAAGGAAATAAACCCAGCACATTCTTGTATAATCGTCAATGAAAAGAACAAAATATTTATTACCGCTCCAAGATTTTGTAGACATAGGACCGCAAACATCAGAATGCACGATTTCTAACTTATGTGTAGCTCTCGTCACACCAACTTTTGAGAAAGGCAACCTGCGACTTTTCCCTAATTCACAACCTTCACACTTAGAATCAACTTCACTAATGGGAGGCATATCTCTCACTAACTTAGTGGTATACATATGCTGAAGTGTTCTGTAATTGAAGTGACCAAATCTTTTATGCCACTTCATACTATCATCTTCAGTAACACTAAAAGCACTAGCATCTGCGACATTAAGCTTTAAATAATAGCTATCATTTTCCATATCGAGGGTAGCTATTTTGACATCACGAGAATCAGTAATAACGCATCGCGTGTCATTTTTAAAGTTCACACCATACCCATTCTTTATCATTTGTGGCATGCTTAACATACTTCGATCAAGTTCAGGCACATATAAAACTCTAGAAATATATTTGGTACCTTTCTTTGTGTTGATAGTTATAGTGCCTCTTTCTTTTGCTCGAGTATAACGTCCATCTCCCAGCTTCACTCTTGGGTTGTCTTTGGTGTGACTAATAAAGAAAGACCTTTCTGGAGTAATATGACTTGTGCATCCACTATCCATAAGCCACGTAAGGCTATCTGGATGTTTATCAAGATGCGACGCCATGAACAAATGCTCATCATCAACTTGATCCTCCTCGGAAACATTTGCTTGATGAACTCCTTGTGTGTTGTTACGAGCTTCCTTTACTCTACAATACTTCTCGAGATATCCAAACTTGTTGCAAAAGTTACACTTGAAGTTTGGTTTATCTTTGAACCAACAATCTTCTTCTTGATGATTCGTGTTTTGACAAATATTACATGGAGTAAAATTACCTTTCTTTAATGTGGAAGAAGAGTTTTGTGAGGTTGAACCTTTGTTGTTCCCTTTGCTGAAATTTCCTCTTTTGAAAGTGTTTTGTTTTGAATTTCCAGCCTTGTTACTTCTAGAAGATACTCGAAAAGCACCTTCCACTTTCTCCTCTGATCTAACAGAAACTCTTTGCTCTTGTGCTTGGAGTTTACTAGTTAGTTCAGAAACCGTAAGCGTATCAAGGTCACAAGACTCTTTTATGGCGGAAATTTTTGCTTCAAACTTTGGAGGAACGCTAATCATCATCTTCTTCACTACTTTCTGGTCTTTCACAACTTCTCCATGAAGCCTCATTTGATTAACCACGTCCATCATCCTTGCTGAGTAATCTTTCACCAGCTTGTCATCTTTCATTCTTAATAATTCAAACTCTCTTTTGAGAGTTAATAATCTGACAGCTTTTACTCTATCAGTACCTTCAAAGGTTTCTTGGAGTTTATCTCACATAGCCTTTGGTGTCTCCAAGTCTATTATTGAGGTGAAAATTTGATCGGCAATACCCGAATGCAAACAGGTTAGTGCCTTGTCCTTTTTTAGCGACTCAGTATCGTAAGTTCTCAACTGAGCAACCATTGGGTTTTCTTCGAGTGCCGGAGTACTTTCATCAATCTCTACAACCTTTCATAAACCTTGAGATTTCAAATATGTCTTCATTTTAACTGCCCAAATATGGTAATGCGTTCCAGAAAATACTAGAATTGCAGGAGCGGCAGTTGCACTAGATGTCATGTCTAGGCTGATTTTTTGTGGAATCTCAAAGTTGTTTCACTAAAGTAATATGACAGCCCCTTAAAAAAGAGCTCTGATACCACTGTAAATGTTTTATAGAATCTGCACTTTATATGAATTAAAGTAGCAGACTTGTTGATATATATTGACAGAGAAGGAAAAGTGAAAACAGAATATTTGAAGGTTGGAGTGATATGTTCCAGCTTCATATTAACCTTCTATATATAGACTTACAAAACTTAGTACATATGCTTTTCTTTGCTTCAAAGTATTCTTACTAGATAAGCTACTTAATAGTTAAGAATACTAAATATCTAATATCCTTAAGAGTTAAGGATACTTAATGTCTAAGGTTCCTTAACAAGTAAGGAATAAGGATGCTTTAAGTGAAGTATCCTTCATGACTAAGATTTCTTAGAAGTTTCCTTAGTGGCTAAGTATACTAAATATTAAACAACAAATCTTAGATACTTCAACATTTACAAAATGAGGAAGCTAGTTCTTCATATACACCGGCTGAGATTTGCATAGAAAAACTAGGTCATATTCCAGGACATATAAGGGGACGGTCAGCTTCTACTAAGCATGTTTTTGAGACTGAAAGTTTAAGAATGGATCTTAATTCAAAAAAGGAAAAATCAAAGCAGTTAGAGAAATATCATCTCGAATTGAAGGAAAATCATCTCAAATTACAAAAGGATCACGTCAGCCTTACAAAAAAAGTGAATTATCTAATAAAGCACTATACTGCATGGCAATCTCCAGAAAGTGTAAGTTCATATCTTATATCTTTAGTTTAAAGTGCCTAGTAATATGTAAATTTTGTTAGGTTGGTTAAAGATGGGTCAAACACTTAGTTGCACTTCATAATCAGAAAAAATTAGTTAAAGATGGGCCAAACACTTAGTTGCACTGGAACTGTATTTTAGCTTCTTAGGTGGACATCTTAGATTAGTTGAAGTTGCTGTTTAGGTTCCAGTCATACAGAAAAAATTAGATTGGTTAGTGGGATAAGTATGACACATGTAGAATGATCAAATACTGTGATTATGATTTGTAGGTAGGTCTTGTAGGAAGTTGATTTTGACCTCTAGACAGAAATAATTTCTTGTTTAAAATATCTAAATGCTAGAAGGCAGTTTCTTGTTTTTGTTGTTTGTATAGCGTCCAATTATATAGGTTCTGTTCATAACCAGAACGCATAACCTTTTGATCGTGAATGAGTAACTTTAGTAGTTGCACCATGATTTGGGCATCTTATCTTATCTAATTATTCGTCAAACTATAAAATAGAAGTAAGACACTATGTATGTAGTTGTTTGAATCAACTCTTTGATTCAGCATATCACTATCATAACTTGTTATAGAAACAAAATGGGGAATGTGTTTTGATCCTGAAAACTGCTTGAATAATATTACTGATGTGCTTTGTATATATTGTTTTTATACAGGGGAGTGAGGATTATGATACTGAAGATTATGAAGAGGCTCAAGATGATATTTAGTTGAAGTTTGGATATGTAGAAGTTTAAATGCATCATATACTTGTAAAAATCGTTTATCACTTGGGGATTCTTTATAACTTGTTGGATATGCTACAAATCGAATAATTGTTAGACATAACTAGGATGTTTCGGCTTTAGTATGGATATGAAGTAATTTCTTATTATTTGACTAAACATGTGTTTTGCAATTTTAGTATTGTAGGTATTGCATTATTGGGATATAGGATTTTGGAAAGTGACGACGTATTTCGTCACTATTGAACGTTAAAGTCCCGTTAGTTTTCCGTTAGGTTCACCCAAATAATGACGCATTTATTTCGTCACTAATTCCATCAAATAGTGACGATTTTAGCCACTTTAGTGATGAAATTAAGTAAAGAAATAGATTGTCACACACTCTTAAGTAACGAATTTAGTTCGTCATTAATTTAGTTTCAAATTTCAATTCGTCACTAATAAATTTATGACGGAGCTATTGTGAAGACGTCGATTTTCGTCATTAAACTGGTTTAGTGACGAAGTTTTCTCTAATAGTGACGATTTTCCATTATTAAAGCCTTTTTTTCTTGTAGTGGTGAATCAACAATCATTTGATTGACCATGGTTAAAAAGAATTATCTCTCTTTGCATGAGTATGAGCTTTATATATACACTTGGTATTTCTCTGTATAAATACAACATTTATCGATTCTTTCAGCTGAATCATTGTTCATGGTATAGTTTAACCAGTCGTGCATGCTTTCTAGTGCATAGTTTTTGAATTTTTGTTGACAATTTTTTTATATAAAACTGAATTGTGACAATAATATTAATGTTTCACTTATATCACAAATAACGAGTTCATGAATTTTGTATGTTTTGGATTATGAGAAAAGTTCAACTAAGGATTTGTTTTATGGTGTATACTGAATCCATTAAAATTTAATTGATTAAACCTTCTCTAAGTATATAAAACAATTTTTTTTCAAACCCGGCCTCTTTTATCCGCTCATTTTTCACACACACAGCGACATGCGTTCTTCCCTAATTCTCTCTCATCTTTTCCCAAATTTAAAATCACCCAATTAAACTCTAACCCAACATTTAATTAATCAAATTGATCACCAACAATCATCATCTTCATCAATTAATTAAATTAATCACCAACCACCACCATCATCTTCTTCAATGAGGTTATGAAGGAGGATGCAGATGATGATGATGATGAAATGGATGAATCTGGAGGTTCGA